>BLKR01000651.1:175000-437500 GCA_011170035.1 Teleogryllus occipitalis | reverse complement strand
ATGGCCACGTGGATCGACTCTGCTGTCCTAGACACGTGCTAATCGTTCACGCACCTCGCCCGCCCCTTCTATATGCACGGCGAGTATCGCAAGAAGAGGCACTTGAAAATTCCATTTGCCCTGCGAACGGCCGCGACGCCCTGGCACTCCGGCGGACGCCCACGCGGGCGCGCTCACGCAGGCCCCGCACGCAACGCGCTCGCCAGCACGCACCGCGCCCCCCGCCCCGCCCCCGCCCCGCCCCCGCCCGCCCCGACCACACTCCACGCCTCACACACCCCGCCCCGCCTCCGTCTCAGCTCCACGCCACATCGCCCCGTGCGCCCCAGTCACCACTCCACGCAACAATGGCATGCCCCCCGCACCCGCCCTCGCTCCACGCCACACCGCTCCGCCCCGGGCATTGCTCCACCCCACACTGCCCTGCCACTCCACGTCACATCGCCCCGACTCGCCACCGCCACCGCTTTACACCACACCTTCCCTCTCCACTCCCAACACCGCTCCACGCCCAGCCACCGTTCCACGCCCCGCCACCGTCCCATGCCACACCTCCCCTTCCCGCCTTCGGCACTGCTTCAACCCACACCGCCACGCCCAGCCCCGCACCGTCCACCGCTCGACGCTATACCTCCCCATCCCATTTCCACCACCGTTCCACGCCCCGCGCCCGCTCCACACACACCCCGCCCCGCCTCCGTCTCAGCTCCACGCCACACAACCTCGTCTCGCCCCCGCCACCGCTCCACGCCATACTGCCAGGCTCCCCGCCCTCGCTCCACGCCACACCACCCCGCCCCCGTCACCCCTCCACGCCCCCGCCACCCCTCCTCGCCACCCCTGCCCACTGCCACTCCACATCACATCGCCCCGTCCCGCCCCCGCTCCCACCACACCTCCTGGTCCCGGCCCATCCACCCACATTCTGCCGCATTCTATCTCGCACTTGAGCCACCACACCCACCGCCTTCTCCTCCCACCCAGTCTCACTCTGAATCGCATCATACATCTCGTCTCACCGTTTCTCTCTCCACCGCACCGCACCTGACTTTCCCGCCCCTCCCCATCTGATACCCCTCTCCTAGGCCGCGCGCTATTCCACCCCGCACCACAGCGACCCCCATCTCTCGTCACAGCTCATCTCATTAAGCCCACCCCTCCACTCTGCCTCGCCCCGCCTCGCTTCGCCACATCTCACCACCTCGATCCATCGCGTTCGCCTCACACAGTCTCACCCAGTCCGACCCCCACCAAAACCTCCCTCACCTCCCCGTCACATTTTCTGTCATCATGCACCATCAGCCCCGCCCCGCACAAACCTCTACCCGCTTCACTCCGTATCACCCAATACATCTCGTGTCGTCACTTCGTCACACTGTATCATGCCGCCCCGTTCAGTACCGTTCACCTAGACCAACCCGCAACCAATTCCGCTCCTCAATGTCCTCAACCCCCGGCTCCCACCTTCCCATCACCACCACCATCTCCCCGATCTTACGTCCCGCCTCGATACGCAGCGTGGTAGCTCCCAACCGCTGAGGCTTCCAAGGTCGAAATGGAGAAGAGCTGCTGAGAACACATCACCTTAACTGTTTGTCACTTTTTTTACTATCCTCTGGTCAGAAAATGCGAATCAAAAATGGCATCAGTTAAGGTTAAACGACAGAAACGTATAAACGTTCATGTAGCAAAGTCCGCGAAATTGAATCATCTCATAATACGAGGAAAACCGTTTGAGTTGGGAAATTCCTCCGCAGGCCTCCCACACCCCTCGTCCGCCCGGAGGCCTGGAAATCCGGGAGAGTTGGCAATCCTTCCTCGCGCGGAGGGCGGGCGGTGAACGACCCCTGCGCGCAGGACGTGCCTCGCGCGGCGTCGCCACGGGCGCGCGGCGCAGCCCAGGAAGGGCATTCCTGTCCGCGCTGCCGCGTGAGCTCGCACCGCCGCCCCCGCCGCCGCCGCCGGAAGGGGCGCCGCGCGCGCAACGGACGCGACGCGACGCAGAACTGAGGACGCCCGAGGACGACGCTCGGAGGATGGGGGACGGCGACGCGAGGACGCGTGAGGGCGCGGCTGCCGCAGGACGAGCACCGCGTGCCGCCGCCGCCGCCAACACATCGCAATGCCGCCTCCGCACCCACCCGGCCCTGTAATGCTGCCCCGTCCCTGCCCCTTCCCCTCTCTCATCGTCTCGCCACGCTCTGCCTCTCACCCGTTCTCACGCACCCTCGCCCACTCTCAGCCCTCCCCACCTCACCCACCCGCCCTTTTGCCTCTTCATCCGCCATCGCTCTCCCTCACGCATATTTAACTCGTCTTCAACCTCCCGACACGCGCCCTCACCTTCACCCACCCTCACCAGTCCTCACCTGACCCACCCGCGTTATCGTCCGCCATCGCTCTCCCTCATCCATCCCTACGCTCATTCAATACGTCCTCAACAGACCCTTATCCGCTCGCACCCGTCCTCACTCGCGGTCTCCTTCACCCGTTCTCGCTCTTTCTTCACTTACCCTGCCGTCCGCCCCCTCCTATTTTATCCATGCTACATTTGGCAGTCGGCCAATTTTCCAACACGAATATACAAGAGAGATGTTGAAGCCCCATCATTTTATCTTATTGTTAGTTTATTGCTGCTTGTTCACTTTATCTCAGATCACTAGAATCAATGATTACATTCGTAATGGCGAATTATTGGATGAAATGCCGCAGGATCGAGAAGTTCACCGACCGAAATGAAGGCAGGGCGTTCCTGTCGAGTGGTCCCACGCGAGCCCTCGCCCGCTGCTTCCAGAAGAGGCACCTGACGTTTTTCCAACGTTCAATCGTCTTCATACTCTCTTCATAATTGGGCTTGTTTCTGGAGACTAAAACTTACCCGCCCACAAATGTGAGGCAAAGATCAAGTTGAGATTAACTAATAATCTCCAAAAGATATCGGTAGATAATTGTATCATTCAATTGACCCCATCAAATAAACCAACCAAATTCCAAAGAGTTCCTCTTGATTGCAGACTGCAATCGAAACCCTCGTTTTAAATAGAACCAATTAAGCACAGGTCGCGCTTTTTAAAATAAACAGCTAATAAACAAACAACGCGCCTGCAATGCTGATTATACCCTTCTTTTATATAAAACTGCCTTCCGCTTATTTTTAACTTCTACATACCCCATATGGGGACATAATGTCCCTACCGTAATAAAATTGCTGCACTGTTGCCTGGTCTTCATACTGTTGCAAAATCATCTTGGTTCGTTTCGAGTATCAATTATTTAATTGATACTCGAATGATCAGAGATCTCAGAGAATTTGATCTAATAGCCTAATTCAACTCAAATTTCTACTGGAAAAATCCTCCACCCAAAATAGAAGAATATATTAGATTTCCCAAGGACACATTCGTACCCCAAAAAATCTATTATCTCGTATAACCCAGCTGTAGTAAGTTGCACTGTGCAAAGAACGCTGTGTTAGTTTGTATGCGTCTCTTATGAATGAGACGGAGCCATCATCAAACTGACGCAGTTGTTTGCATTCTGTCCCACAGAGATCAGTAGTGACCTCTTGAGATAAAGGTCCCTAGATAAAAAATCTGAATCCGGAGAGTCTACTTGGGGTTACAGGGGGGAGCTCAGACTTTCAGGCTGAGTACTTTTATTTGGTCTTATTATTTTTAGTTTGTTTTCAGTTTAATCTTCATTATAAATAATATAAACACAATAATCATAAAATTAAATTTTATTTCCCTCGAATTTAATATTAGAGATTACTTAGCCAGCTTTAAAACATATCTGTTTAAAAACATCGATGGTTTTTTATCCATATTTTATTAACATCAATGTTTTATTTTTCAACATCGGTAATTAGTACGATGTTTTGTTATGGATGTCTCATCACTGGCATCACCAATAGAATTCCGCACCGTCCCCTACCGCGAAATACTCAGTACAGTACCTCTAAAACTAGCATTAGAGCGTCATGAATAAAAGAAGGGCGTTGGTGTCGCGTAAGCTGTCGTATGGAGGAAGGGGCGCCCCGCGCCGCAACGTAACGCGAGGACGCCGTGAGACTCGGAGGATGGGGAAGAGGACGGGCGCGAGAAGGCGCGGCTGTCATAGGGCGGGACCCGCACGCCGCCGCCGCCGCCGCCGCCGCTGCCACCGCCGCCCGCTGAGCTTTCCCTCATTACAATACAATCGCCGCGGAAGCACCCTGTAGTGGCCCGGATCGCGCCCCCTCCGCCGTGCCTTACTCAGCACCCACCCTCGTGCGGACTGATCACTGTCACAGCACATTCCCTTTGTATTATTATTTTTTTAATTAACGATTGAGCTCGACAGCATTTCTTAAACAAAAAAGAAGTTTAAGTCTTCGGATGTTTCGTCTGCTGATTTCCAGACCTCATCAGAGTTTTAAGAAAACTCAAGATCTAAGCAAACACCCTAACGTTCTTTTAAATATTAACAAGTATCACTAAGAACTATATTTAGAAATAGTTTTCAATGATCTTGGCTAATATTTGAGGTAGTGTTACATTGTGTTTGTGTCTACATGGTTCTTGAGTTTTGTGAGAGCACTAATGAGGTCTGTAAATTATCAGACGAAACATACTATGATGACTTCATACGCTTTTTGATTACACATATTGACTTGCTGAATATTCAATATTTTCTGGAGCAATTCACTCTTACTGTCCTGATAATGTACGGATTCTTAATCGCCAAGGAACCGCCAGTCTGCACGATCTTTGCTCATTTCATACTCTCTTACATTTGCACAAGCACGTAGAAAAAACAAAACCTCCAATGCACATGCGTTAAACTTTTCTTTTTTGTGCACCGGTTCAGGCTGTCACCGGAGTCAGTTAACCAAACGAAAGTCCCCATTCGATTTCGCTCTTCTCAACCAAGTCGACAAATCTATGTCGGGCAGTCAGGCGGAGAAGTTGGGGTGTTTCGAGGGATCGCTTCCCCTCTGACTAAGACACGTTTCTCGAGTAATTTACTATCTGGACCATCTACGGCGGCAAGAGTGTTGCCATCGCGCTGACATTGGATATGCGGCTTCTATTTATTTAATGAAAAACTTAGCAACGCAATCTGGAATGAATTACTGCCACGATTGACACACTTATTTTCGTGATTTAACAAAGATTGTAATCATAATCCAATTCATATAGGCTCAGTGGCTCCACCAAAAGTTGGCCTATTAATGGCAGTTTTTATTGGGAGAATGAAGGCTTCTGTTCTTTACTAAAAAGCCTCCCCGGCGGGAAATCGAACCCCGGTCTCCCGCGTGACTGGCGGGGATACTGACCACTACACTGCTAAGGACTTTAGCGCATAGTTCTTCCATTTTCCTTGTCGAGCAAATTATGTTACTAATTCACCTGTGTTCCGTTCTAATTAACAGAATGTACAAAACCTTTTTTCAGACAACGAGAAGGTTGAAACAACGAAATATCATCCTCTCTTCCAATTACCAATATTTCCAAGCCAAGACGGTAATAGATACCTTTAGGCTTTATTCGTAAAACCCCATAAAGAACCTGGAATTGCATTTTGCAGCAGCAGTGCCGTCTCAACCACAGTCCCTCTCACGCGTATCGGACTAGTGATACCAAGTGATTTGCACTTTTGATATATTAATTTGACTTCCGCAACCTGCTATCTCTCATAATCACTAGGTATTCTATGGATTAGTATGCCACCGTGTCATTAAAAAATAACCTCCCCGGCGGGGAATCGAACCCCGGTCTCCCGCGTGACAGGCGGGGATACTGACCACTATACTACCGAGGACATGTGAAGGTAGTTTTTTCATTTTATTTTTCGAGTAGATAATAATACACATTTTTCCTTCTCTGATCCAGTTATTGGAGTTCCGACCCTTTCACGGTCAATGAACTATAGAAAATCTTTTAGAAATATCATTCTCTCTTCCAATGACCAACATAGCCTATGTAACCAGTGACGGCTATCGAAATATTTAGGCATCATTCTGACATGCACATGGAGGAACTGGAATTGCATTTTCTTATAGCAGAGCCGTCTTAACCAAAATAACTTCTACTCATGCGTTTCAGACTCGTGACTGCAAGAGATTCTTCACTGCAATTCCCTACAGTTTTCCATTTACGTTTCCAGTAAATAATATTACAAACATTCTCATCTCCTTTCCCGTTATTAGATTTTACAAAATATAATTCCATTCGAAACATATTCTACTCATCCGTCAACTTTTCCTATATAGTTAACGAAATATTCAGTCTTCATTCTTAGGTGAACTTGCAGAACCTGGAATTGAGTTTTGTTTTGCCGAGTAGTCTTAACCATAGAATAAAGAGTTATAATTCTTTACTCTATGGTCATAACCAAGAACCTTTCCAGTTTCCAGGCATGCATAGTGATCACGTAACAAAGTTTCTCAGTGGTACATTCATATGACTTCCACAACCTGTATACTTCTTCCATGAGTAGTATACACTCCGTTGTGAACCTCCTTGACAACAAAAATTATCTCCCCGGCGGGGAATCGAACCCCGGTCTCCCGCGTGACAGGCGGGGATACTGACCACTATACTACCGAGGAATACAGAGAGTTTAGGAAGTTTGTTTGTATTCGAAATATTTGCGTTTGTTGCTTAAATTCTTCCTTACTATACACAAAATGCACGAAATAGTAAATTTCATGCTATGAACACACGTATTTAACTTTTTTTGAAGGTTACTACTAATTATGAGCAACGAACGCGGTTTTTGAACTTTCAAGCAAACAAAACAAACTTTAAGACAGCTTTAAGTAGCTTTGTGTTTAAATAGTTCTGTGCGCAAAAGAAACGATCTACTCAAGAAGTAAAGTAAATTTTAAAGGTAGTTAGTTGCATTGTTCAAGGTCTGAAATTTGCTATTTCATCTATTATGAATACAGTAAGGATGAATTCAAGACACAAACATGAAAAACTGCGAATGAGAAAGACACTTCACGGGCTTCATGTATTCCTCGGTAGTATAGTGGTCAGTATCCCCGCCTGTCACGCGGGAGACCGGGGTTCGATTCCCCGCCGGGGAGAATTTTATTTGTACACGAGTACAGTAATTATTGCGTAGAATCACGTTATTTCGAACATTTAATAGCATGAATCAAAAATGATTCATGGCAATATATGTGATGTGCGAGGATAGATATCACTGGCGATGTGTTATTTTGAAACTTATATTTCCATCGAATTTATTTACGAATCGAATTTCCTGTTTTTTGTTTATTGGCATTTCCTCTCATTCAGTTTATCACATTTTCAATTCAGAGAAAAACAGTTAGAAACTTATGCACTCGCAAATCAAATCTTGAAATAATACTTATTCACGAATGAAGACTTCTCATCAGTCCTAATGTCTATTGTTAATCGCCTAAAACCACATTTTCTAAATTTGCTTCTGTATTATTCCTTGGGTTTCATACTCTAAATTTTTACTCCTCTCGCGATAAAAAACGATTCAAACAAATTACTAACCAGTGAATCTACAGGTTCAAAAATCGATTTTAGTTCTAAATTCAGACACTTTTTTCTTTCTTTTCTTATCAGACTGCAAGTTTTATCTTTTTTAATATACGAGTAGAATTCAACTAGTCGTGAACACCTACATCGATGATGAAAACATACTTCTATAAAATTTGCGAAAGATGGGTGATTCCAAAATAATTTAAATTTGAAATCTTTTTAACTAGAATTAGTAGCGACATATTAAAATTGCGCGAAATTTCTCATGAATTACGTATGAAGATCAAAACATCTTAAAGATAAAATGAAACTATAGTATTCCTATTAGAAAAACATACGCCAATTATATCTTTTAGAAAACTGGCAAGAACTTGGAATCAATTTAATTCGTTACATCTGTTATGCAAATCTATTTCAGCTTCTCTATAAAATTAAGTTTTCCATGTACGGACCAAAAATAATTCAAAATTCACTTCACAGCGTCTTTCTCAAGCACTGCACAAACATTTGACAACAGGGGACGTCCGCCTCACGACGTGGGCTGGGAGGCGTCCGCGAAGCTCCTCTGTCGCACACCTACCAGGAGACGAAGCCGGTTCTGCAGGTCCTTGAACGCACCACGCCCGTCTTCTGTTCTCGCTCTTCCCCATCCCCTCTCGCTGCTCATGGCATTCTTATCGCGGCTGTTTCCGCCTCACAGCACCCAAAGCGCTCAGGTCGCTGTTGCTCTAGGTGTAACACGTTCTCCTATCATCTTGCACCAAATACCTAGTAACTCTCAGAGATAATTCTACAGATTTCTCACAAAAAGAATATTTGTTAAACGTTAAATATTTACTGAAGAATATACAATACATTGGATAGCACGTTTATTCTAGTAGTGGAAACTTGACAATACCCGGCATAAAAAAGTGAAGGAAATTGGGGTAACAAGATCTTAAAAGAAAACTGGGAGCAATGAAAATATTAGTCTGACTACTTGTCAATTACATTACCAGAGGATGATCCTGAAGCTCTTTATTGAAACGTTATATCCTTAAGGCTATTATATACTAGTATAATGAATCAGGATTATTTATATAAGTTGCAGAATGTGCAGAATACATTAGAAACATCTCATTTGATATAGGGAACTGTATATTAAAAGGACTGCAATTCCCAGAGATTTGGGTAGCAGTATTTCTGCCTCTATTAGATGGTATTCGGCACTGGATAATTATTATTATTATCATCATCAATAGTTTTATTCCGTAACAGGGGGGGAATACCGAAGTGGTAGTGCATCTGACAACAGATTGAGAGATCCGAATTTGCAAAGTTTTCCAATGGCACATCCTAAATGGTTGACACGAAATTGTGATGAGTCTTCCTTTTTGGGACAATTCTCTGGTCCTCTATGGCGCGTGGGGGTATAGCTCAGTGGTAGAGCATTCGACTGCAGATCGAGAGGTCCCCGGTTCAAACCCGAGTGCCCCCTGATTTTTTTGCCGTTATGAAATTAAATCTAGAAATTAACTAGATGATCCATTTCATAAATAACTAGTTGAACCTCTGTGATTACATCGCAGAGAAGGAAGAACTGTAGAAATGTTACAACCAAAAAATACCGCACATGCACTACACGAAAAATTGAAAATATCAAAATTATTCGGGAAGTTCTAGGTTCGAGCCCCGAAAATGGTAAGATTTTCGACACTAGCTTCTCAGCTATGTCGAATTCAGACGCTGTCTGGAGGTGAAATCTAGAGGCCGGCTGCTTTGGTCGGTAGTTTTCCGTGTTTTTTCCGATGAACACAAGGCGAATGCCGGGGCAGTACCTTAACAAACGGGCCACAGACCGCGCACGATCTTACCTTCCTCTTTCTTATCCTATCCTCACCTTTACACACACACACACACACACACACACACACACACACACACACTAACATGCCCTACGCCAGGCTTGCACAAGGGCCACAGCCATAGAGTAAAGAATTATCCCTTTTTAGTTTATGCCGCTGCAACGCGCCCCACGATGACAGCCCTCCTGCGCTTCACCTGCTTCTACACTTGGGTTTGTTTAACGTGCAATTTCAAGGTCGGGCGTGAAAGAGAAAGAAGGAACAGTAGTACATGATGTTGTTAGGAACCTTAGTACATGATGTTGAAACCTAATAATCGGCCCTAAGCCGTCGTCCTGGCCGGGTGGTTGTGTGCATTCCCATATTGTTTTTTATGACTCATGAATGAATTTGAGATTTTTCGTTAACATTTGATACGTATTGCTAAATTAATATCTCTCAGAATTTATATTCGGGCACGCCTTTAGAGTTTTCCAGAGTCAGTAATGTTTGTTTATTTTTAAAATTATCTTAAATATATTATTTTGTTGCTCAATATTGAAGAGCATGCACACTGCCTTTGTTTTCCCTGGTTTTCCCCGGTCGCTTGAGGCAAATGCTGGGACGTTGTATTCTTGTCGCGTTTGTGAGCCCAGGGGCATGGCATATGTAAGTTGAATTATTTACTTATTACTAAATATTATTATTTACTTATTTTTATTTACTAAATGTATCTCAATTCTTATCTATAAATTTATGTATTACGTGGTTAGACGGAAGAGCGGGCCTGATGGCCCGAGTCTCGCCACATAAATAAAGTCATTATTATTATTATTATTATTATTATTATTATTATTATTATTATTATTATTATTATTACTATTATTATTACTATTATTATTATTATTATTATTATTATTATTATTATTATTATTATTATTATTAAGGAAGACACACTCCAATGGAGAGCTGCAACGTCACTAGAGCTTCGACTATTACGTCTCTCTATTGGAGTTTGCCTTCCCCCTCTCTCTTTCGGGCGTGACCTTGAGATGTCACGTTAAACAATATAACGTATAGTGAAAGACTGTCACTTTTGGAACAAGTGACCGCCGCCCGAGCTCTCGGCGAGAGGAAAGCCCTGTGGCTCTAAAGATGGAAACTCGTTGAATCATGCTGAATTTGACAACTAAAAACTTCAAATAAAGGCTGTAATTTCTAGAGAAGGGAGGTTTCATTTTGTATACAGATTAAATTGCTCAACAACTTCCACAAATTTTATGGTGAATCTTTACTGTTGCAACTGATTTTGAAGATATTTTTAATTTCAATTACAAGAACAAAAAATTAATCATATATCATTGTTAATAATTATAAGCACTTCATAAATTTAATTCACGAATATCTGGTTGTAATACACTAGACCATACTTCTCTAAATGCTTCAATGCTTGTAATTTTATTTATATAAGAAAAAATAGAAACATTGTTTGAGATAATAATAATAATAATAATAATAATAATAATAATAATAATAATAATAATAATAATAATAAAGATACCAACGTTCTATTTCGTGAAATAGAATCATATCGTTTTTATTACCCCCAAATCACATTAAGTTTCACATCTTTATAAGGAAATGATAGAATCAATTATTCGGCGAGAGCGTTTGTGCCACTGCCACTCGTATTGTCGACTGCAAATGTGAGTGTCATTCGGCCTCTGGACTTAGTGTCTTGTAAGTTCATGCAGGAGAGTTAGCATTGAACCAACGATTCGCAACTACTCGATTTCCTTCGGGACATGCCTTGGTTTCCACCCTTTGTTCAACCTCGCGACTATTTCTGAAAGAAAAATCTAAAGAGCAGAAAATTGACGGGACAGCTCGGCCGTCGAGGATTTCCTGGTTCTCGGGGGACGAGGGGGGTGGGGTCCAGTGCCCCAAGAAGGGGCTCAAATGGGGCGCTTGTGCACCTCTGCACTACACTACCACACATCCCGGGAGACCGGTCGGAAGCTTAGAGCTTCTCCGACTGGGACGGTGCCCTGCAAGTGAGAGATATCTGGTTGAGGGAAACCCGCTAGGCGACGGTAGGTCGGCGCTGGATCTCTCCACCCGGCGGGGGGAAGATCACCACCACCTCCCGTTGAAAAAACATGCACTTCGCTTACGGAACTAATGACCTCAATAGTTGACATGCCCGAAATAACAACCAACCACCCATCAAAATTATTGTTTCAAATCGTTCTTATTCTCCAGAACTGATGAAATAAGTGAAGTTTACAAATTTTGGAACAATACAATCATGGTTCTTTGTGAACACAGAGTTAATCATGTTTTTGAAAATGTAATCGAAATGTTTCATGTTTACCAAGTTCTGGATCTGTACATAGTACGTCGCAGTGGAGGAAATGGAGGTGTAGGATATCTTCTTATCCACCTTCACTTACAAATGGAATGCATCAATTGTAATTATCATGATTGAAAAATGTTTCTACAGGGAAATATGTGTCAGGTGATTGATGGATTCACCGCTGACCCATTGAACCTTTGGATTTTAAACAGTGCATCTTTGACCTTAAAATACTCAGTAGCTTCGCTTCGCCAACTGTAACCTCATGATGCAAGATCATTCTTGAATTGTGTTGTTATCGTATTGTAGGTGGTCGTGATAATGAAGTAATGGACAAATGACGGCAGATAAGCGTCCATTCTCATAACTTTAATACATCATTAAAATCTGGTGCTTTTGCTGTAATATCTATTAATAAGAGCAAGTGATATCACATCTAGGACCTTGAACCTTGATGTGTTATCACAAGGCTCCATTGAACCTTATGTTTAAAGAAAAAAATCACGAAATTTGATTGAGTAGAAAGTTCAACTTACATTATAAATAAAAACCCCTAGTGATTTAAATATATAGAATCTCAAAGTTATTGGTTATTTCAAGAACGTTCTGTTGTAATAGAATACTCACGTATTGATATTACGCATTGTCAGAGTCCGAACGAAAGAAAATTCAAAAATATAAAATTGGCAATAGCGGGTGATCGAGTTCCAAATCAACTCCAAACCCTAAAGAAACTAAATTTTCTGAAATATTACTACTTAATTCTTAATCAGAATAAAAAGAACCTTCATATGAAACAACAGATAAAAATAGAAATCTTTCATTACATTTCAAGATCCATTAAGACATTACTTGAGAACGCGAATCTGTTTTAACGTCAAATAAGTTCACGAATGCAGCACCAGAGTCCCCAGCTCTAGAAATCACATTTACATCTTACTAAATGAAAGAAAAAAAATTGTAGGGAATGCCACTTAAATTTCAAGCAGATTGGATCTACCAACAAGGTTATTGGAAGCAAACTAGTACCAGGAAGGTCCGAGAAAGGGTGTGGACGTCTAACGGAGTTCTTGAGTCAGTGCCCTCTAACCTCCGATTTGATGACTACCGAAAATTCCTCTTCGCAAAACCTTTGTGCCTTTGTAAACCAGTTCTAAACACCTCTATTCCCAGAAAGGGAAGACGTTAGAAGCCCCTGACCGTCCCTCCCGGCCCTCCAGCCGGCCGCGTCTACCTTTCCAATGCAGGTGTGCTTCTTATGCGCCGAGCCTTGGATTGTGGCTTCTCATAGTGTTGGTTTGCTAGACCATACCTGTAATTTCTTGGCCTATTGGAAAAATTCACTGCTTCGCCCTCGAGCTAAGCCGTCTGTCAGAATATTGGGAAACAACTTCTTCCTCGTTTTTGTACTTTCTCTTTGGGTGAAAAGTAAGTAAAAGAACACGAACGTAGTTTGACACATTTCGCGACAATAGCTCTCGGTAATTCTCTGTTGCTCTTCGTATTGTTTCTCTAAGAGATGGATGGCATAGTGAGATGTACCTGCTCACCTGTTAGCATTCCTCAAAGATACTTTTCTGAAGATGTGTTTAATCTGATCAGATAAGATACAAATTTCAGTTGAACTTTGCTTATTTATTTCTTCTTTGGTAGCCAACCAAACACAGATATTGAAAAGAGATTATCGTGCTGGATTTTTCTTTCAGATTTTCCTGAAGGAATCAAATACAAGGAAGTTGCTAAGCTCGTTCTGAAAGGTTTTTTTTGTTGTATTTTTTACTTTCCATCATAAAATAAAAATTTCGATTTGTGAAACAACGTTCTTATAACTAGTACTTATGACATTTTTCGCTCCGTGTTATAGGGGAGACGGTCGCACCTAGGGACACTTTTTATGTTTTATTTTTTTTCACTTTTTTTGAAAATGACATTGTAGTTGTTCCTCTTTTTGGTATGCTACAGATCTCAGCATGTTTATGTGTAATAATAAAAACAATTAAGAACATTTCATAAGGTGCTTTTTGAGATAATTCATTTGTATACAATGTGTACATCGTACTGGTGTACCTGGGAACATATAACGATATACCTGGCGACTATGTAGGAAAGAAAACTACAGGTAAATAAATGTTTGTTTTCTTTCATGTTGAAAATCTTTAATCTAGATTATAATAAATAGTGTGTAAAGAAAAAAATTCTGCCCTTAATTACAACCAAACACAAATTATTTCTGGAGCCTATGTTCTGCCCTCCATGTCAACTTAAGAGAATACAAAGAAAGCATTTTTTTATAGAGAAAAGACGTCAACCTAGATTATAACTTGTGATGGAAAGATGAAAAACAAATGCGTACTGCCTTTGAGAATAACCAAACACAGATGGGCCAGAGATCTTCACTTTTATGTCCTCTATGACAACTTCATATGTTGCAGAACCTTCATCAATTTTGAATGAGTGAATCATTATATTTGCATTTTTTAAATATAGCACAATAAGGTTTTCAGATTCGTTATTTTCTATAACTGAACTATTGCTGAAGAACGAATCGATTTTACGATCTTTAACAACAATCAAAACTGCACTATTAATTGTTTTTGCTAGTGGTTGAGTCTTTTTGTTGTTTCCTTTAGTTCGTGGCATGGCGAGATTACGTCCTGAAACCAATTGAAATCAATTTAATACTACATTTACGTATCCTGGGACGACCCTAGGTACTACATCAACAGTCACTGTCCCATATACAATAATCTGCAATCATGAATGAACAATGAACTTGGCTACTGTTAATTGTAGGTTATCTGTAGGAAAGAAGTATGCACCTTGAATTAACTACATTCTTTGCCGGTATGTATATGTCTACGTCAATTTTCGTAAAATAATAGTAGTTATTACAAAATTGGTGAAAGAGAAATACAGAAACTTTTACTCTTCACTCGCCGAAACTAATAACTCTCATAAAATCACGAAAACCGCTCACATTACAAAACTGTTCACTTGAATAATAATAATAACAAATGGCAATAGTAATATAGGGGAAAATAACAATCCGAAATTTCTCTCGCAGACTTCTCGAAAACACGATTTGTCCCTAGATACGACAGTTTCCTCTATTACGTAGTGTATCATTGTTGCACTCTTCAAAAGCATATACCGAATTTTTCTAACCATTTAATTAAAGTATGCGTGTTGAAACTGTGATTCCATCAAGAACATTTACATTTTTCACCTCTCTTGATTCTCCACGGATATAAATCCAAAAGAATCTGTAAATCAGAACATCAGCCATGTCCAGTGAAACGGTTTGGTTAAGTATAAGACGTAAAGAAAACTCGTATGTAATAAAAAATGTATGTGTAGGATTTATTGAGCTTGTCTTTTTCACCTTTCAAATATTTACATAGTTTATTCCCGAAAAACCAAGGCTTGTGCTCGAGAATAGTGTCAAAAATAATCGTAATAATAAGTATAAATTACCAAAAATACAAATAAATTAATTAAAGAAAAAAATCAACCTAGGCAACTACTGACAGACATTAAAGTGTTCACAGATATTTTTAGTGAGACAATATTCAAATCTTGAAAAAAAAAACTTATACAAATTAACTATGGATTTGCAAGAGTAATTTTTACTTTCTCGTATATACGGAGTTATATGTAGTATAGACAAAGTTATGTAATGTTGAGCGAAAAAACGGCGGATTTTCGGCGGAAAAAATTCATTGACAGGCTCTGATGACCTAAAAGCTTCATAAAACCAGTTGCTAAATTAAGAGAAAAAAATTCTCTAACACGTAATGTAGCCAGAATCCGTTTTGTGGGTCCTTCATGCCGAAAAAACAATTGGAAGTAAAATGTCCGTCCATCCGTCCGTCCGTCTGTGAACACTCCTAGCGCCTAAACCATTCGTACGATCCTCTCCAAATTGAAGAATCCCCTGTCTATCTGGCTCTAGTTAAAGCTTGGAAAATTTGAAAAACATTCTTTAAAATTTGGGGGTACTTTACATGAAGCCCCCCGGACATTTTCAAAATTTTCTCAAAAACGGCTCCAAATTATTTCTTAAAATTTCTTGTACGATAAGAGCAAAATACACTTGCAAAGGTAGCATAGGTCAGAATTTAACCTTAACTCCGAATTTTCGAAAATTGCAAAAGTTTGAAATTTTTCCGGCGTCTTCCTACAACTACAAAATTGAAGAATGGATTTTTACTTCAAATGAAATTTGTTGTGCATAAATAAGTTTTTCAATTTGGTCATATAGATTTTTTGGAAACTTTAGTAGTTTTCGTGCAAGAGTGCGTGCAATATTTGCAATTTTAAAAAATAACAAAAATAAGATTTCCTCAAAAAACGGCTCAAAATTTTTTTCATTACATTTTTGGTAAGGTTAGTGCCAAATGAACCCTATGCCGTGACATAAATGCCATATTGCTCTATTCTTTTGTTTTTCAAAAATGATTTTCTTTACTTGTCTCTCACGTCTGTAAAACTTCCATTAAAGGCTATTTCTTTACATTATTATATTTATGAGCACATGTGCTTTAAATAATGTCAAATAAGGTTTCTCGAAAACTCAACTGTTTTCTGTACAAATGAGCTCAAAATTCCGCATTTTCAGAAACGCTCAAACGCCATTTTCTCAAAAATCGCTGAAATGTTTTCTTTAATTTTTTCTAGTAGATAGTGCTATGTGCGCTGTTTAATATGATGTAAAGTTCATTTTGGTATATTCATTTGTTTTTTATTTCAAAATTACACAATGTACTTTTTTTTAAATACCCCTCATTTTGTTAATATGGACATTTTCATCGGTTTTTATGCACTATTACAATTGTGAATGGAAGTGCTTTAAATGATTTCGAATTAACTTTTTCGAAAACTCAATAGATTCCTGTGAAAAAGAGCCTCAAATTTCGCATTTACAATAATGCTTAATAGCCATTTTCTTAAAATCCGCTTCAAATTTTTCAATGAAAATTTCTATTTATGACGAGCTTTTACTCTTCTTTAATATTCGTGAAGTAATATTTCGGTCATACTACTAGGAAGGCAAAAAGTTGAGAAACAGAAAGTACTACTACTAGGAAAGCAAAAAGTACAATAGATGGCAGCTGGCCACAGAATCGAGCAAAACTTGCAAGCCAGGCGACACCAAGGAAACTAGAAAACTATACTACGAGAAAGTCTGTGCCATTCTGTAGCACCTCTAGTTTACCTTGATCTAATTAATTAATAAAGTCACCAGTGACAGGCGTGATTGCATCTTGTGTGCTCAAATTACGTCGGATACAAATTGTAAAAGCAAAAATGTAAATATACATACTCTTCTACATATTCGTAATAGTATTGCTAACACTAAATTTATCACATATCAAAGTATTATCAATTAAATACAGTGATTTTAAAAAATGAGAAAATACGTCATATATAGGAATTTAATTCTACAAAATAAAAAACATGAAAATATAATTTAAAAATTTGACAAACTTTCATCGCAGGCTTCGCTGATACGAAGTTGAAGAGTTCACAAGTTCTGATGTAGCTAAGAGTGGAGAATTTTTAAAAGGAGACAAACCTCAATGTGGTATGTCATGTGTTTGCCAATCGAAACAAAAACTTCTGGCTGAATACCCAGCAAAATTAAATCCTCTGATTCTTCTAATTAGATCTTATTTTCACTCAGCCAGGGAACGTCGCAGGTATGATTCATACAGCTAAAGTGTGGGTCCCTGGCGGCAAGTATGAGTGTTAAAAAATAGTTGAAAACGTTGGGCGCCCTTGATCCGTCAATTTGAAAGTTTGGTACGCTCAACAAAACACGTGTAGAATGAGCATTGGACAAGGACTACAGGGTGATCATTAGACAACAATGAATAATCTCAATATCGAATTAAAAAAATGAAATTCTCAGGCATGGTACATCCACTCACACAAACCTGAAATATGAAGTGTTCCTTCACCATAACATGCTTTTAGGCAGCCTTGCCAATAGCGTTGAGATTACTGGAGGCGAATTGCGATTTCACTCAGAGTATTCGAGATCTAGGAATGTTGCGGGCCTGCAGGCGGCTACCTATCCTGTTCCTTTGATGACGACCTTCCGTCTCCCCCGCACGTGCTCAGGCCATTTTCCCTCCGTCTTCCGCGAACGGCGACACGCCGCGTTGCGGTCCCCGAATTCCGGGAGGCGAGGTCCGGCACCGGCCAGGAAAGCGCGATTGCCAGGAAAGCGCTGTGCAAACGCACACGCACTGGGAGTCGATTCTTGCAACTTCGCACCATAATGTAGTATACCGCCTTCTTCTTAACCCTCAGCTACCGACGTGGAGTCCCTGGGACTCCTCCGACTTCGCAAAATTTCGGAAACCTACATTTACACTTTATTTAAAACCTGGATTCTTCTTGTACCTTTACCTTCTACAGTTTTAAAAAACGGTTCGCGAGCTTACTGTTGTGAAATGCATTATAGCGAAATTATCAGTAGTTATGTAACTTCACGTCAGTAGCAATGTAATACTCATTGAGTGCGCGTCGCACTTTGCCAATTAGTACTGTTTGTTCTGTGGAACTTCTGAAAAAAGTGCAATGAACAGAAAAGTATGACCAGGCCGTTAAGAGAGTGTGTGAATATTAATGACGATAATTGTGATGAAAATATTGCGCAATGGAGCAAATGGACAGTATTTGTGAGAGTGTGTCTTAGAATCATCAAAATGAATGTGACTGGGATTAATCAAGCGTACAATCGTGTGTAGAATCTGAGGAAGAAGGCGATAAAGAATAGGAATTTCTTGATAATGATGAACTCGAAGAATAAATAACTGAGAACGCAAAATACTACACCGGAAAAGGCAATTGGCCGTCCACGACAGGGATGGTGTAATGAAGCCGGAACAGGGAATTTCCCTAATCCGTGAAGTGAAGAAGAAGAAGAAGAAGAAGAAGAAAAGGCAAAAAAATGTCTGCAAGATTCGTGCAGAATAGATTCTGAAAGAAGCTGGTCTCAGAATTTTAGTGTGTGCGGTTGTAACATTTTTGTACTTTATTTTCAGTTCTAGAGTTATAGTACCATAGTTTTCATTTATATATTTTTTAATGTGCAATAAATTTTGACGATAAAGATAAATTCATTAAATTAAAGGTATGCTTAATTTTACTCAACCATTCCTAATCACGTGATATTCCCTCATTAGATAACTTATTAACAAATATATCCTGATATCCTCCAGAGAAAATACTAAAGAGCACAACTTTGTGACAACAATTTAGATTTTGTAAATGCAAAACATAGTTAGTTGGCAGGAGCTAGCCTGGGTTGAAACAGGGGATCTCTTGATCCGCTGTCGAATGCTGTACCACTAAGCTATACTCCTATCACCTAGTGGGCGACCAGAGAAGTTACTGAAAACCGATCACAACTTGGTGAATTTTGAATGGAAAGAATACTTAGTTGGCAAGGGGCGCCCGGATTTGAACCGAGCGGGAAATATTTTTTATGGTTTACTAGTTCATTGCTGTGTGTTTACGGTCCTCAATCAAAACACGTAACGGTATTGTTAATACCCTTGCGGGCCTTTCTGATTCTTTATGTCCTCTGGTCTTTTGAATAATTTATGGATTGCTCTAATACCAACACAACACATACAACATTTTTATGAATTCGATTTATTAAAGTTACGATGCAAGCAAATACAATAAATATATAGCACAATGCTCAAATAAGTAAAATAACTCGTTATAAACCTTATTTTTCTTAATTAATATGAAAATTGCAATTCTGAAATGTTCCCTGACTATACTATTATCACCAGTCACTGTTTCATCGGACTCAAGTTTCAAAGGACTGTTTCATCAACGCAATTTATACTGTTATTCACAATGTTATATATCTCACAAATACACTATAAACATTTTCATACATTTTTCGAGATTGTACTGAAAACCATTGCCCGTAGTTTTGTTAGTTTTTGCGAGAATTTCCGGAGGAACTTCATATACTTTCATTTTCTACGAACATATCAGTCCAATAACGATTATTCAATAGTAATTAGATACACACTCTGTTTTGTTTATCTGACGTCGTATTGACAAATGACTATTACAATGCATCTTTTCACTTGAGACGCAAGAAAAATTATAAAATGTTTCGAATGCTCGTTTAATTCAGTAACTACTAAATAAAGTTCTTTTGCTCCATGGGCGTTACTAGATGTTTTTGCCCCTCAGGCGACTTCGAACCCCTCGGGCCAGAAGCAGTCGAGTTTGGAAGTCGCCCTTGGGGCAAAAACATCTACTTAACGCCCTTGATACCTAAATAACTATTAGGAGCCGCGCCGATATGAAGCAGCTGGAAAAAAAGAGGGTCAAAACCGAAAAGCTCAATTCAATTGTAGTTTTGTCTAGAGGTAAAAAGGAATCATTGTTTACCAATATTTTTTTGGGTAAAACAGGTTTTTTTCTTCTCTGCCATTTCCTCCTTTCAGATCCGTTTGGAAAGCATTTTGAAATAATTGCAGAATAATCATGAGGATTCGTACACCCCACCACATTCATTCAGCTGTGTACTCACGCATATTAATTCACGAACGTATTCTCATTTACACACTTCTCACGCACACACCTCCCCGTGCTGTCCCGCGCATTCACATGCGTAGGTGCTTTGAACGCACCCATATATTTGCACCCAGACACACTCTTGCATATTTTAAAAACTTACTTCGTTCCTTAATCTTTAATTTATGGTCAAGTGAAGGTTTTGTAACTGAAACTATTTTTAGTGGTAATACATTTACTATGATTAGATTGTAGAAGTATCGTGGATTGATTTAAATGAATTGTAATGGTTATGTCACTGTGAAAACATTTTTTTAGACAGCCAGTACTAAAAGCTGTTCTTTCAGGACAAGCTAGCGTGCTAAAAGTTCAATTTTTATCCCTAGTGCTGTAAGTAAGATGAAACTCAAGTGTACGAATAAATCTGTAAATGTAACAAGGAAACAAAATAATGTCTGACCGCATCAGCAACTACTAACCTTAATCTATACTAATATATAAAGACAGAAGTGCGTTGTCTTCCAACGCGGTAATCTCTGAATCTACTGAACCAATGCCGATGAAACTTTTGTGCTAACTTCCTTTAAAGGTCTGGAGTACTATAGGCTATGATTTACAACCATAAACCGTAATATATTTACAAAATAATTACTTTTCTCAACATTTTTGGCATAGCGTTACATCACAGATTCAAAAGCGCATCAATGTCAATAGTTAAGCTGTGCGCCACCAGAGGATAACGTCTGAGATCTACTACTGGTTTCATCAATGTCCAGAATTATTACGAGATTCATTGGACTTTGAATAAGGTTATGTAATGTCCCTGTATGAATGGTGGTGATTTCTTAGTTCAGAACATTGGTGGAATATTTGTAAGAAATCGGTAACTAAAGTGGTAAAAATGACAAGGTACATGCATTATCCTTAATCCGTGGTATGTACAAAGTGGCTATTAAACATTGGAGTTTGAATTTGTACAGAAATTGAGGTAGGTTGAGACAGTGCAATGTACAATAACATATAGTACAGAATATACAGTAATCTACTATGTATTATATATAGAAATCTTATACATTTCTAAACAATCTCTTCTTTTACAGAAATTTGTAAACATTGAATTTCTTGAAACAATGCGAGTGTCAAGTTGTCAAAACATATTACACAAGTGCGAATAGATGGGCAGTCTATAAACGTTTTGAAACGGCTATTAAGAGAAGTGCGACTTGCTGAAGTACTCACTCGCACTATTGATAATAATACTGCAAGGAGGGATGCAAATGTAAATAATTCTCTACGTAGTAGGGTTGCTTTTCAATAGCACTCACAATTTGACTATTTACACAGTTCTCATGTTCAAATTGGTAAAATGTAAAATGTTTGTATGTTTTGGTTTCATCCAGTTGATTTTTTTCTTCATTATGTGCAGAAGATTAGTGCAGTAGTATGTAATTAAGCAATGATCACTTACATATTGAAAATAATCTGTGGTATAATTTTGCATTGCAATTGCTTCCAACACATGAATTGGATTCTGTTATTCACATTTCAAGATCCTTAATATGTAGCACTTGAGATCAAATAATGAAGCTAATATGGTTTTGTTCAGAAGATTGTCAATTTAGTGTGTACCCACAATGTACATGTTGATGGATCAGTATTGTTCTCATGCTTTAATGTTATGATTAATTGATTTACATAAAAAAATAAAGTTTTGTTCTACACGTAGTTTAAACATATATATTTTTCGTCTTCAAAATAATTATAAGTACTGGCAATTACTTTCAATATTGATACTTTCATTTACTTTTATGATTATGATTCATCAATTACGTTTTGACATATACATTCATATTCCATATCTATCTTCTAACGTCTTCGTGCGAGAACTCTGGCATGTTAAACTTCGCTTAAAACAGTCAGTCCCTTCAAGGTCACGATTTGAAAGATCAATTTCAAATATTTGTTTATGAATACAAGAGAAGACAAAATACACAAAAGAGTAAGTTTTACAATGTGACAATTTATTGACAGTATTGGAATTAATATGTGAAACTCCACAAAAAAAACAAAATATACGTGAGTCTACATGTATTTTATTCTGTAGTTTAGATTTGTTTATTGTATTTAGTTACAAAGTGAAGGAAGTTTAGGAGCTGGAAGCCCAAATAAGAAAAATATAATTTTTTGTGAAAAAGTGAGCGAGGTAGACCGGAAATTTCCAAATGGAGGTGAAGAGAAGACAGGGCTATCGAAGTGTGGCCGTGCAGAGCATGGCAGGGAGGAGCAGGGCGGAGAAGGGATACAACAGAAGAGATAGTAGGCCCCACCGCAGGGAATGAAAAAATGGAATTCCTCTCCCTGACTAATAATTTACTATAAACCCGAGCAACGCCGGGTACACCAGCTAGTGTATCATAAAGTGATTTGTATGCTTGAATACAAGTGAAATTGAAGTCAGTAAGGCTGTTTAAAATATAGTGTATGACACACGTGGTAAAAGTGATTTTATTTTGCTCGTAGGATTCCGCCACTCGGCCTGTCGGCTTCGTGTCGCAATATATGCTACTCGCACAATAAAATGTCACTCTTACTTCTCGCATCATAAATAAGTATTCTGGCATAATGTATAGAAAGTGTAAATTCAAACTCAAAAATAGTAGCAATAAACTGGCAAAAAAATCTATAATATATTGAGCATGTCATTTCAATATATGATGCACAGTAAACCCTCGTTAGCATGAACTCTCTTACCTCGAATTTCACCGTAACACGAACAAAACTTCGGTCCCGTCTAGGGATTACGATAATACGAACATTCATAATACTTGGATAACGCGAATTTTTATAACACGAACTCCGATTATTTCGGTCACTTGGAATTCGTGTTAATGAGGGTTTACTATAATATATTCTTTAGTCTATTTTCTTGTACACATACTTGTACACACGTTTCTTGTATATGGAGTAGCATATACGTAGTACACAGAGAGTTACGTAATGCTGCGGCGATAAGTACCGACTTTTTGACCGAAAAACTGGTTTTGTGACTCCCTGATGCCGTAACAGAGGATTTTTGGGATTCTATTTGTAGTAATTTACTTTCTTTAAAACCTATCATAGTCCGAATATAGATTTTGTGATTCCTTAATAACGAACAACCTGTTTTTTTAATCCGTCGATCTGTCCGACCGTCCGTTCGTCTGTGAACACCATGAGCCCCTAAACTATTAATAAGACTTTTCCAAGATGAATATTCTTCGTCCGATTTGGCCCTATGTAATGCCCTGCGATTTTGGAAAGATTTCTTTAAATTTTGGCAGTTCTTCGCATGAAGCCCCTCTTTACATTTTCAAAATTTTCTTAAAAGTGGCCCCAAATTTTGTCTTTAAATATTTTGTAGGAAAAGAGTGAAATACAAATATAAAGATCCCGTTCGTCCGAATTCTACTATTACCCCTGAATTTTCGAAAATTGCAAAAGTTTGACATTTATTATACTCCCCTCGTGCATCATTGAAAATAGGGCAAATGAAATTTGTTCTCCGCAATTAGTTCTTTAATTAGTTTTCTGAACATATTTTGAAAATAGTAGTCGTTTTCCTGCAATTTTGAGTGAAAAATACGAGCAATATTACAAAATAATGAAAACAGGATAAAAAACGGCAACAATTTTTTTCTTTAAAGTATGAGTAGGGATAGTACTAAATGCATTAAATAACATGACGTAAACGCCATTTTGTTGTATTCCTTTGATTTTCAAAAACTAGAATGAAAATGTTTTCGAAATATCTCTCATGACGTTAAAATTTACATTCCAGCTGTATTTCGTTGTGTAATATATTAAGTCAGAAGATTAAAAAATTCTAATGATGGTTTTTCACAAAATGATTGGATTTTCTGTAATGGGAACTAAAAATGAAGCATTTTCGGAAAGTTTTTGATCCAATTGTTTTTTTTTAATTCAGCATTTTTTCCCTCAGAAATCTTCACATTGGAAAAGGGTTCAATTCTCTACGACATTCCGGAAGACTTATTTCGATCAAGATATTGGAGGTCCAGGAAATGAAAAATAGTGAAGAATGTCAAATTTGTGAATAGTGAAAATAGTGTCAAATGTGTCAAATAGTGAAAAATGTCCGATTTTTAATCAGAGTGTAAAAAATATCGATTATACAGAAACTAATAGACAATCATCACTTTTATTGAAATGTTCTCTGAATAGTGCGTCTTAAAAATTTCGTTAGAAGTTTGTCACCAGATTACGTGCCACAGGGCACCACTTTCCCGTAGGTTCTAGGCTTCAAGTCCCGACGGTGACAGGATTTTCGACACTACTTATACGATGTAGCTGGAATGAATTCAGTCGCTGTATGAAGGAGAATTCTAGCGGCCGACTGCTCTGATCAAGGTTTTCGTATTTTTTCCGATCAACAGCAGGCGAATGCCGAAGCAGTACTCTAAGAAACGGGTCATGGACCACGCGCGATCGTTCCTTTTTCTTTTTTGTCCTATCCTCACCATTTACACACACACACACACACACACACACACACACACACACACACACTAACATGCATTACACTAGCACACATGCCGGGAGACGGGTCGGGGACATGTGTCTTGGGAAAATCCAGCAAGTCGACGTATAGGTCGGCGACGGATCTCGCCATCCAGAGGGGAAAGATAACCGCCACCTCTTGCGATACATTCGGAACTACCGTGTAGATCGGAGAAACCACGAAAAACTATCTATCAGAGCAGGCGGCCACTAGAATTCACCGCCAGACTGCAGCTGAATTCGACCCAGCTATGTAACTGGTGTCGAAAATCCTGTCCGATCTCGAACATTGGAAGCCCTCGGTCAAACGCACTGCAGAGACACCAATTTGTGCCTTGAGCCACCTAATCCGATCGGTATCGATACAAAAAATCGAAACGAATGTAGTAAGTCAGCAGAATGCACCAAGGTAACTAGTCATCTTGAGCGGCGTGCGCATCCCCTGGGCCCAGGGGAGGGCAAGCGGCGGGCAGGTGCGGCACGGCAACCGCGCGTACTGGGGCGGGCGCGTGACCCCGGGCCAAGGATGCCACCCTCCGGCTGCAGGGGCGGGGTGAGGACGCTGGTATGCGGCGGCCGCCGCCGCCCCCGACACCTGTGGAGCCCCCGTCGCGCCGCGCTGTGCCCGGGCGGCGCGCTGCTCTCGCTCGCCCTCGCTCGCCCCACAAAGGCCGCCTGCGCTCCGCCCCGGAATCCGATCGACGCGAAGCGAGCGTCGGGGGGTGGCCGCGCCGGCCGCTGGGCCTCGCACGGGGCACGCGCTCGCGCGACACTGCAGGAGGCTCCCCATGCAACCTCCTTTTCCTTCTCTTCTTTCTTTCTTCTTTTGGTTTCTTTTCGCTTCTTTCCTCTCTCTCTTCTTCCCTTTCAACCCTCCCTTCTTTACTGTCACTTTCTTCAGCCTTTTTTCCTTTCCCTTCTTCCCATTCTCTCCATTCTTCCCTCTTTACCTTCACACCCTCAAAACCATTTATTGCGGTTAGAGGGTAGGGTGGGAGGTCTTTGCTCTTCCTTCTCTCTACTTTTTCTTCCCCTTCCTTTCCTTTTCTCCATCTCTGTCTCTCTCTCTCCCTCTCTCTCTCTCCCCCTCTCTCCCTCTCTCCCTCTCTCCTCCTCTCTCTCTCTCCCCTCTCTCTCCCCTCTCTCTCCCTCTCTCTCCTCTCTCTCCCTCTTTCTCTCTCTCCTCTCTCCCTCCTCTCTCTCCCTCTCTCTCTCTCCCTCTTTCTCTCTCTCTCCCTCTTTCTCTCCCTCTCTCCCTCTCTCCCTCTCCCTCTCCCTGTCTCTCTCCCTCTCTCCCTCCCTTCTCTCTCCCTCTCTCTCCCTCTCTCCCTCTACCACCTCTCTCTCCTCTCACCTCCTCTTTACCACCTCTCTCCCTCTCTCTCTCCCTCTCTCTCTCCCTCTATCTCTCCCTCTCTCTCTCTCCCTCTCTCCCTCTCTCTCCCTCTCTCTCTCTCATACACACACTCATCGGGGCAAAATTCAAGCAAAAAGCAATAATTCGGAACTTGTCCTGCAAAAATAATGATTTATTAATCAAATGAGTTTGTTACAGAGTGATTTAGCAAAGACTAGCTTGCACCTACAGGTGAACGTTATTTTGACAGTCATACACTTACCTCCATGATTGAGGACATTCGTCGCAAAATTATTAGCTTGCAATTTGCGTGTGTAGTGGGGCAGGAGGGGAATGGGCATCGTTGCTTCCAATTTCTTCAGTGTGAAGAGAATCATAAATATAAAGATATACAACAACAAATGAACAGAATAAAACATTTCTTACATTATTATCATACTCGTATATGCAAATGCATATGACAATAATGCAACGATATTATTAAATTGTAATTTTTCCCGTTTTAATGGTAACTTAAATGTCTTCATCGTGCATTGCACTTCTCAGATACGTTACGTTTATGGATTCGACAGTGTAACATCTTAAGATTAAATAGTTACCAATCGTTACTTTACGTCTAGAAATTTGCTTTCCCAAGGGGAAAAAATGTTTCTAGAGCAGAGTCGAGAAGAATCTGAAGGTTCTTTCTTTATTTGACAGATCAGTGTTGCCGGCAAGTTTGTCATATTTCGCAGTTTGTGCAATTGCCGTGACACTATTTAAAGGTGAAATTCATTTTTAAACACATTATAGTACCTGTATACTTATAGAACGTTTGTATAAAAACTGGAGGGTAGTTTTTGATTCATGACTCTGCAGATTCCGTATTCATCTCTCTACCGCCATTAAACGTTAAATTTCAATATCTTGCTTAGCGAAATTGTTTATTCAAATGCTCCAAGATACTAATCAAATTATTTCATTTCAGTATGTGCGAGTGAGTTAGTTTTCAGTGCTTATGTTAATTGTGAAAATTCCCTTTAACTACACATAATAATACGTCGGAATTTAATGACAAATGTGATAGATGGGCCATTAATAATTAATAGGGAACGGATTTTCATGTAAATACATATTTTTACTGAGACAAGATACCTTCATTCACTACTATTTTTTGGACTTAACACGACATTCTGAACGAACTGTAACCGTTTTTAATTTACATATTTGTACATATTTCTGTATAATTATATACGAAAGTATTATTTTTGTATGAAAATAATACTTTCGTATTTCGGATGAATAATTGCTTCTATAGATGTAGAACATTCTTTCAGCCTCTCTGAATTCATGTTAAGATCTGATCTGAAACGTATTGTGCTCGGAAAACGCTTGAAGAATGGAATTTTAAATATTATAACGAATTTTTATTTCACATATTTCCTATTTTTTCTTACATATTTTAGAAAAAATAAGTACATAAATATGTACATATTTTGCTATTTTATTACAATAAATTCCGTTCCCTAGTAATTAATTTTCATTAGAACTACTATTTCTACTGACCAATTATCAGAACTACGCCCCAATGCAGGGCTGAGAGGATCAAAAGAGCGCGGTACATTTTCCGCACGGAATGTTTCACAGTCAACAAAACACCTCATTCAATATGTGATGTGACTGCAATGGGAGTGTGGCGTGACGACAAGATGGTATCGACGGAAACGCGGTAACAGCTCTGTTTACGCTCCAGCGGTACCTCTCATGGCCGACTGCTCAAACTGAACAGCCCGCGCGCTACAGGCATTCATAGGCGCGTGCCTTTGCAGACTCAGCTAACACGCTTTGCTTTGCCATCATCGACCACATCTGCGCCCGGAGGCCTTGCCAGTGATAGCGAGGTATTTTTTCTCTCTTCCACACGACTGTTCTAAATGAAGGTCTCGTTTTGGAAGTAATTGGTTACACGTCGAAATGCCTATAGCGTTTAGTCTTCATGGCAATGATTGGGAAACACGTTCTCTTGAAATGGCGTGAAAAGTAATGGTTAGCTGAACTTGAATTTATACTTTGAGTTATTTCAGTTCGAAAGTTTTCACCAATAGACAACAGAATGGGAAGCTTAACGGAATAATTTACAAATTTTGGCAAAGTGGCACAATTTACAAATGTTTGGCATATTTTAACATTAAATCAGAAAATATAATACATTCAAATCATATTTTAACACTGCGACTAGCAAATTGACCAATATTTATGGGCAACACCGTACGAATCCCATCGTCATCTATCAATTATAAATTTAATTGAGACTACATTAGTGTGATATGCCGCGTTTCGTTTAGTAATTGAATGCGGAGAAGGTATATGTAATGAAAACCAAGGGCTTCACATCGTTATTATACTTGCACTTTCGAGTTCTTTGAGCTGTACGTGAGCGGTGGCTGAACAATGCATTGCACCGAGCGCAGAAGAATAGGTGGACAGATGATTCCCCTCTACGTGAGTCGCGAGTGAGCGTGAAACCCGAGCGGCGAGCGCGGCCAGGCGCGCGGGCAACGGGCCCCGGCGGAGCGGCAAGGGCACCGGGCATCCGGTTCTGAAGGGTCCTCCACCACGACCCTGAGGATACCCAGTTAATGCCCACTCCACCTCCGAGTTGCGCCAGAGGGCGCTGGAATTCCGTGCTAGTGTTCTGTAGTTACATGCTCGTCCGTCCGCAGTTGCCGTGTGGAACTCCCAAATTATGTACGTTTTTATCTTCTTCACGGTTTGTTAAAGGTACTATTAGGATTAGTTAACATGCGTGAACTGTCATTTCTTTTGTGTTTATGTCTTTGTTGATAGCATCTGTCAACGTCGGCCTGTTGGTCTAGGGGTATGATTCTCGCTTCGGGTGCGAGAGGTCCCGGGTTCAAATCCCGGACAGGCCCGTCTGCGTTTTAGTTTCAAGTAAGTGATAGTGCAGACTTTGGCTGATTGTTAGTGAAGCACTTCATCATTCTGCAACACTTCCTTTCTCATCCGTGGAAGGAAAACCCGAAAAACTGAGTAGATAATTGTAGCTATTATGGCTTTCGCATCCTAATATATATATATCCGGAAATATATCAAATCAAAACAGCAAACCCGCAACAGTTTTTTCGTCTTTCAGTCATGGTCACCAGCACATACTTTCTCGTATTAATCGCAAATATTACGTAATAAAACACTGCAATTTTATTAATATTAACCCTAATTCGGCGCTAGTGTGTTTCACATACAGATGTACGATGTGCATACATTACGTTTGAAAAAAACACTTTTTCTGAATCAAGGAACCTTAAACACTACATATTCAAGAGAACAACGTGCTTGCTCGCTTACTCGCACTGCGGAGCAGGAAGTATACTTGCTTATATATGTTGTACTCTGTACTCGCTTGCTTCCAATGTATTCGAAAGAGCAAAACAAATCCACTTTTTCGTTATCAGAAACCCACAAAACGAGTTGTTCTTTTTGTCGAATATCTGGTAATTACTTTCTCTGTATTTCGTACATGAGAAAGTAATAATGATAAAATGACCCGAATAACAAAGTTCGCTTGATGAATAACAACCATTCCCGTTGCGGCTTTTCCCAAAGATATCGTACAATAAATAATGTGTTTAGTGATTACATATGGATGCGTGTTCTACTGTTTACGACAATACATATATTTCGCATTTCAATTGCTACTATTCACGCAGTTTAATCACTGAACACAAGTGTTGTATATTGATTTAAAAGATATTGTCACCTAAAAAAGTATCTTCCGTTGTTACGCATCAATCAATTATCATGCCGTAATATCTTCTTTTCCTCCCCCCCTCTCTCCCTAACACACAAATATACACTGTGACGTACTTATTATTTTACCCGCATTTTCATATTCGACCACGTTTCCCTGTCTATTTCTTTTCAATTTCTTTCCTTCCTCCCTTTGTCCTCCCACGGTTTTGACTGCGGATATCTCACAAAAATACTCAAAATTCCTCTCTCTGTTATTTCATTCTGGTTTAACACTAGCAGATAAACTGTCGTAGGACACAAAATATTCTGAAAATAATTCTAAAAAAACATATGTTTTGATAGTTTTAAAGTATCTAATAGAATATTGATGAAATGCTGAGAACTGTTTTTCTCTCTTTCCGTCATTTATCAGAATCCTTACTTTAGACATGAAACTGAAGATAATAAAGACTAATTTTGTAAAGAATTGTCTAAAAAACATGTAGGGGAACTAAGGGACCTTAATGGGAATTAACAACCAAAAACGCATTTTTGGAGAGTTTTAAAGTCACCTAAGGAGAAGATAATATTCGGTTACTCTCGACAAGAATTGATTGACACTATTTCTAGCCGAATCTCTCTAGAATATTTTGGAATAATTCTATAAAAACGTATTTGGGGGGGGGTTAAGACACCATCAGTACTAAAACGCTTTGGATTATCATACAGATTTTCCAGTTTAATGTGAAACCTTAGGAAATAATTCGTTGTGTTGACTTCAGTTAACCTTACTAAAATAATGAAACACGATTTTTTTAAAAAAAGAACTTCTATCGGTACTTTTCATGTAACTCTCTTTTTCTGTATTTTTTAATATGAACTTTCATAATACATGTAAAAATTGTACGCATTTACATACTCGTCCCCGCTAGTACAAGGCTAAGCTAGCTTTTAATAAACATTAGAGAACTCAACGAGTTCATAAAAAAATGAATACGTGTTCGAGTGGTAAGTCTTTGATATTAATTAGGGCAATAATGTTCTGACTTCTGTGATTTTTCAATTTTGGGTTATTTGAATGGACTTCAGAATCATGGACTTTAGAATGTGAATCAATTATTTCGAAGATAGTCACATTTTTCTCCATTAGCAAGTTTGTAAAGCGTATTGCCTATTTGGGGGTGGCGGTAAAGGACGGAGAAGAGGTCTCTGTTTTTTCTTTTCTGGGAGACTATCAGCGTAAGTAAAGCGCAGGCACTCTTCAGCAGCCCGCGCCCCTCCCCTCCCCCTTCTCACCCTCTCTCCCAACCTTCCCTTCGCTTACCCCTCGCCAGCACCCCTGATGGTTCCGCACCTGCTCACGAGCGGAAGAAAAATGATCTGTCTTCGAAAAACGCCCGTTTCAGAAAAATGCAACAAGGGACGCACAAATTCATCCATCAATGGACCATTAGTTTCTTCCACAAAATCATTAGCGGTAATAATAGGATGTTCAGTTCAACATAAATCATTCAGAGGCGAAGCACTCATCGCCCGAGCGGCGAGGCGCTCGCTGTTCCGCGCGCGGCGAGTGAGCGAGGGCCCACGACACTTCAAAGCTCTGCTCTCCCCAGGGGGTCGCCGCCCGCGCCCCGCCCCGCCCCGCCCCCCGCCACAAAGGCCCGGAAGGGGGCGCACAATGCCCGCGGGCTTAATTTTATGACTGCGTAACTTGCCTCGGCGACGTGAGATCAGAACCTGCTGCCGTCTCTATCAGGTCACGTCCGCTTGCTGTCGTTTTTTTTTTTTTCGATTCCGAGCATGTGTCGAACGTGTGTATTCAGTAGGGAGCGGGTTTCTATGATTTTGCATATTATTGTCCGTAGCTAAGTGAAATTTCTTGGTATTTGGTTAGAATTGAATGCTTTTTAGTAATTGAATAATTTTCGTGTTATTATAAGCGCATATTTTGCATATTTCTTTAAAATGAAGATTTATCTCTAAAATGTTTCATTTTGTCGTATTTATTCGTGAGCGTTCATTAATTAGAAAGAGCTTGTCACAGTTTGCTTTGTTTTTCTGTTCTGTAGATGATAAAATACTTCTGCAAATGTAGGATATTTCTCGATATAACATTTTTTCAAACCAGACAGAAGAGATGCAACACGACATATAGTGTCCTTCACGAAACCGAACATTTAATTATTTCTCCCGCGAAATAAGCAAGATTATATTATGTGTGCATTAAAAATATGTATTTTTATTCCAAGCATGCTTCTCCTAAGTCTTATTAAGAAAGGTTTAGATAGCAAAGGAAATTTTGTAAATTTTTATTGCATAGTAAAGGGCATATTTCAGAATTTTTAGATCATAAATACATATTTTTAAAAGAATATTTCAAGATTTTTTAGGGCATAAAAATTCTCTTCCTAGTAATCAGGAACGGGGTGGGGGATAATGCGAAAGCAGAATATGTAAGCTCAAGCTGGGTAGGTGCCCCCAATATTTTTAAACAATATTTTATTAATTATTTTATTTAAAATGTCACAATTACACTGTTCAATATTTGAATATTAGTAGGGAACTCCTTAGTTTAGTTCCGCTGAGAACCACTTATAATCACATATTAATCTGCCCCTGCGAGCAATAACATTTCAATCCAGTGAACACATTTCGTGCTTGCACTTTCTCATGAGCAAGAACACCACAGGCAAAAGCGGCCGGCTTCTCACAGGATGCCGTGCAGAGAATTTCGTACGTCGTAAGTTGTATTCATGCATTTTCTCCAAAGAGCAAATAGTATGCAAACCTTTCGTATCAAATAAAACATTTCTACTCTGGTACTTTATTCTACAGAGAGTGAATGCAGAATTTTTAATATTTTTTTACCCGGTCTGCCGTGAAATAGCACGTGTTGGCGAGAATTTGAATGAAACATGTTCATGTGTTGGGGAAAGCGTTGCTACAGGCTTGCTATGGCCCTCACGCACTGTTCTTTTGGGAGAGCTGCTACCTCCTTCGCTCCTGCCCCTCCCCCACCCTTTCGAAGGGGCGGAAAGGGACCACAATGGATCGGAATTACTTTTATGACTAAGTTACGTTCCTCGCCGAAGCGGAATCAAAAACCCGCTGCTGTCTCTATTACCGCCTATGCTACCAGAGGGCGTGCAGACGCTCGCTCGCTCGGTGTTTGCCTAAGGGGCTGCCTGTTGACCTCTGTGGGATACGCTCTGGAAATACATCTCTTGGTCGCGCTCTCCGATGTTTAGTAATGTAGTAATAATACGGGGTGGAAAGTTATTTTGATTGTATCGACTACAAAATTATAATATTTAACCGATTAATGGGGGTGAAAAAGTAGTTACTGAGACCCATTTAGTGAGTTAAAAATGTGAATAATACTGAAAATGTAAGTGAATTGAACATTAATCAAAATGTCTACTTTAGTCGAAGTTTCAAAAATTTTATTTTTGATCTTCAGTGCTTTGTAAACAAATTTGCCAAAGAGCATCACTCCATCAACCGACATCAACCGAATGTTGTTCTTGTAGAACCACATTTTTTTAAATGACACAACCTATTAGTAACAAGTGACTTGTACTGGCCTGTAAGTAGAATGTCTCAGTTAACACTTCATCGTGGAAAATACAATAAGATTTCGTTTTGTTATAAAAAGAGGAAACCTAAATCGAAATATTTTGTTAACCAAAACCTGAACTTTATTTGAACTTTGGTATTAAGCAGTTTAAAAGGGTAATTGCCTCGCCAGAACTTATTGTTCTGCTACCTTCATATCGAATTCTCACATTAAATTAACGCAAACAAGCTGTCTCATTAAAGGAAATTCACCTTAATTTCGCATATTACATATAGTATATTCCTGTTTTACATGCATTTCATGCTTTTCGATATTATTGATTCAGTACTAGATACAGTTTAAAGTAGATCCAGGAAGAGCGTCTGATTGTTAGTCTACTTTTCCGATCGCTACCAGAGTGCGCTTCTAGAGTTGTAATGGTGAATGGAGACTGCCCAAATAGCTTACTAACAGGCAATATATCAAATACGTGACTTTTGATTTCTTCTTCATTTATTGACTATATGAAATATTTTTTGGTTTCCTCTAGGTTTCGTAGATAAACTTGTTTTTCAAATGTTCCTAAAACAATATAAATAAGCTTTCTTGAATTTCTACAAAGTTTCGTAATCTATGACACTATAAAACGGTATTGATCTACCTGAGGAGCGAAAAATACTTGTGTGTTTTATTATAAATGCTAACAAAATTTTTATTTGCTCTTATAAATATTTACCACAAAATCTTGGTAATTTTTGGGGCAGAAACTTGCTTTTAACGTAACTTCTCTGTGATCTGAAAGAAGCGATCTTCCTGCAAAATGGCAGCTATGTCAGGCGAGTGATACCCTTTGCAAAACGTGAGGCATCCAACTTTGTTGGATATTTATCAATTTGCATACACTGATCAAGTATTTGATGAGAAAGTAGAAACCACTTACCAGTAGTGTTGACACTATCTGCTGATATAGTTTTATTGAGCTATTTGATAGAATTTTGTCAAGATGTCTATTATATCAATATTAAGGTAAAATAATCAGTGTTTCTTGCAGCTATTTTGTAATCATAACAGGTCCCATGGTGTAATGGTTAGCACTCTGGACTCTGAATCCAGCGATCCGAGTTCAAATCTCGGTGGGACCTTCATCTTTTTAAGTGAGAAAAAGGAAACGTGGCAATTGGAGCTTGCCTGGTAAACACATCTATGCGTTGTGTATTCATCAGAACAAATTAATTTGCTTCTCATTTTTTAATTTATAACCGACATATGGTATTGGTTTTAACTAGTTCATTATTTCTTCTGAATGTGCTAGCATCGTCAGTATCAAGAATTATGGAAATTTACAAATTTACAAAATAATTTGTGTTTGGGTACATACACATAATTTCTACTAAAAAATTGTTGAATTGTGAAATGATTGATGGAGAATCGCTAATGAAAACAAATGATAAAGGCGGGAGGAAGATATATAACCTCCATTTTCTCCCCCTGGATCCCCCATTTGTTTACCCTCCTATTTGAGACTAAATTGCAGAAAAATTTTCGCAACATCTTCGTAACTCGGAGGACCGGGGTATTTCCAATAGTCGACTGTAAATCAATGGAAGGCAAGGAAACGATGATCGCCCTGGAAATTTTGGAGTAGAAAATTGGACAAAATGCATCACCTCAGGAACACGTGGGAACACAGCGTTTACGAGGCTGCAGATTATCTCTGTAGATCGTCGGTTGATGCTCCAGGCGACAGAGTTTAACCCCTACACACTCGACTGCCACCTGGTGCTGCATCAAGGCGGTGCGATTTTGAAAATTGTAACCTCTAAATCTACATTTTCTAACTAAAAGAATTATGGATTACATGTATAATTATTAATTATTTAACATTTTTTGCAGATGTTTTGTAATATTCAAGCTATAAATAGAAAGTGAAATTAATATTATAACGACTAATTGAGAAGAAAAGAAATGATATTTTTAACTTTCAAAATTGTGATAACATTTTAAAGTGTGAATATTTGCTACATTTTCTTCGTTAAAATGCGTTACCTCATCATATGTGTGAGGTACCATATCTCTTCTTTTCCAGAAAAAATATTCAGCGACTCATTGAAAATATATTAGCTTAAAGAATAAACAGCTGCAGTGAGAAAACTATTGTCCTTCTGAACAATATGTATGCCTTCGTTTTAAATATAGAAATGAATTGTATTTCAGTAAATAAGATATATTATCAGATTTTGCAATATTAATATATACTGCAGGTGACTAAATGAAGATTTTATTTGCATGTGAAAACTTCAGCTTCCGAGGTTAAGTTTGGAGCTTGGAAGGCTAATTTTCACCCGGGAATAAAATATATTTGTTCAAACAGGGCACATCTATGAATATTTAATTTGATTGTTTTTGAGGCGACAGCCATTGCACTCGTTTGGGTGTGCAATTGTAGGTCTATTAGCAGTGAAATAAAATTGTCAATAATCTGCAAGAGAATAAATTGCTTATTTTGTCAGAAGTAACGAAATAAATTATGGTTTATTTATCTCTAATGGATAAAATGATATTCTGTTTAGAAAAGCTTGAAAATTAATGAGAGCTAGCGACCAAACTACTTCATCTTAAAATATTTCTCCCAAGGTACGCTATCTGATAAATGAGTGACGAAAACAGAATTAATTTCATTTGCGTAACTATGACTTCGTAGCGCCTTGAAATAACGAAATATGTAACAATATTTTCGCCTAAAACTATATTATCTATTAACTACTTCTAAATTATTTATCACGAAATGTGCATGTCCGTTTTCTCAATTTTTTCACGCTACACCACCCCCTTATTTTCACTCAAGGCCTCCTCCCTTCGATCGTTTTCGATGCCTCCCCACTCCACCCCAACCTCGTTCGCTCCTGCACTCTCTGGGGGCGTCTCCCCGCCATCAGGGCCTTCCATGGACTCCACAGATTGTTCGGAAGCGTATTGGCCCGCTGGTCAGGCTGTGATCGCGCAATGCCATTATTGAAACGCATCTGAATGTTCTTTCTGTGGTTAACGGTTCCAGGAATTAAAGCGTGTATAATTTATCTAAATAATTTGTCTCATTTTTGAATTTGTTATGAAATATTTATTGAAATAGTACATGATTGTGCGAAACAATAATAGTACATTATTATGTTATAGGAAATAATATTGGTTTACGATCGTTTTTAATGAGTATTCAGTTATTATTGTTGTCATTATTATTATTGATGTTTCCGGGCCCGTCAACTGTTATAGTCATTAGTTTGTGTAATGAATGCATTCTATGTCTGGAGATGACGATGAACGAAAGGAAGACGGTAAATGAAGTAATGGAATACTGTTTCAGTGCAGTTTTCCATTTCAAGTAAACAATCATACACTCCGTTGAAAATGAAAGATGTGCCATTCACTGATGTTAAAGTAACATAAGCTCTGGATTTGTCAATTCAATCAAACCTAATCCCCAAGACTCGTCTCCATACTAATCTCCAGTTCCTAAGAAGCAATGGTGACTCCTCAAAAATATAGTACGAAGAGCGGGTAATTTGGGTGACAGTATACGCCAAGGGTGGGGTAGACGCAGCTGAATCATTGATTGCCTAATCTGGCAGTCTATTGTGTTTCAACTTGATTGATCGAATATTACCATTAACCATTTTATATTCAATGTCAAAAGACCTTTCTCTAAAATATATTTTTTTTCTCAAAAGAAAAACTTTGGAGAACACGTGGTCTGATAGGTCTAAACTTAGTCCGTGGTATATTAACCGAAAGGTATGCCCGAAGCAGGTGAAACATGCGAAGACGCGAAGCGCGAGAACCAATAGTCCGGGTTGAATTTCGGGATCGTCTCTGCTACTAGGGAGTTCGATGTCTTCAGCTGGAAAGATATTAGTTTTCCCTTCTAGGGACAAACTTATTCCACTAGTAGGTGTCTCATTTATGATTTACACAAATGAAATGTTTAAATCAAGAAAATTGGCAGAGATGCTTTTCCAGGGGCTGTTTTAGAGTGTGTTCAAACTGCCGCGAAAGGGATCATCCTCTTCGTATTACTCGTCAAATCGTTTACTCTTCCCTCTCGCCCAGAAATTTAGAATACACCACGATAGAAAACTGGGAATGCGCTGAACAGATGGGGTTGATGACGAGGAATGGGCTGTAGAAGCGACGATTGCCCAATTCCCCCTTCCCACAAATTTGGGGTTTCGTTACGTTTATTGTTCAAAATTTATCATTCCTTCTTTTGATTCATTGATTAATAATAATTCTGGCCTCAATAGCGGCTAAGGTTATTAGTCCCGTAAGTGTTGTACATTTTTCCCTCGGGATGTGGCGCTTATATTCCCTTATTGGATACTGAGACCCGGCCACAACCTATCGGGGTTTTCCCCGACCAGGTATCTCCCACTTGCGTCGCACCGCCCTAGTCGGAACAAGCTCTAACCTCTCGACAGGTCTCCCGTCATGTGTGGTTGTGTAGTGCATGTTAATGTAAGTGTGTGTATGGGCTGAGGTTAGAACGGGGAGGAGAAGAGAAGATAGCACGTTTTTAGGGTACTGCTCCGCCATTCGCCTGGAGTTGATCAGAGAGACCACGAAAAACTCCGATCAGAGCAGCCGGCCGCTAGAATTCTCCTCCAGACAGCGACTGAATTCGACCTAGCTATCTAGCTAGAGTCGAAAATTCTGCCACCATCGGGACTCGAATTTGGACCTCTCGGACCGACATTCCTTGTTATTACATTTAATGTTAATGTCGTCAAAAGATTTTAAAAAGATACTAAATTCATTTTAAAAAACATTACTAGCACGAAACAGGTTTGGGATCCCTAAACGGTAAGTCCGAAACCGTCGGAAACTCGAGACGGCGGGCGGATGGTGTCAGGGGCGGGACGGGGCGGGCACGACGGAAGCGTCGATCGCCCAATCCTCCGGGCGGGCGGGCGGAAGGTGGGCGGGGCGCGGCGAGGCCAGGCCGTTTCGAAACGCGTTGCGCAACACGCGAGCGCGCCTTCGCCCTCCTTCGCCCTCCCGCCCCTCCCGTCCCTCCCGTCGTCCTTCCGTCGCGACCTCCCCGCTTCCTGCCCACGCCTCCTTGCACTTTCTCCGGGGCGCGCGCCGCCTCCGGGCCGGGGAACGCGAGTGCGAGGACGACGCGAAACGCGGCTTTTGGCTCGTCAAGGGTTATATTATAACGTTAACGCCAATAGTGGTCGCCAATGTCCTAGCTGTTGATTCGACCTTACATAACACACACAAAAAAAGAAAGATCTTGTTTTTACTCCAACACGCATAAAAAACCGTTACCCTTTTAACGCCTTCCTAAACTTATTTTCCAACAATTGTGAACAGTAGGTGCAGGGTGTAGCTTCCTACCCCTTCCAGTAGTTAGTTGTTAAGTTTAGGAAATAAGAATAGCTGTCAGTCAACAATGCATATGAAAATGTTATGTTACTGAACTATGTACATCCGAATGGAAAATAAATATTAAATTTAAAAAAATTTTAAAAAGGGTTATATTGTGAATGTGCCGGCTTTGGAGGGGGGCATGCGTTTCGAGCATAGTCGAGATGAAGTACAAAGGAAGTACCAGGACCTGCGGCAATGTACGAAACAGATAACCGTCGTCGATCGGGCGGTTGGACAAGCAGGTTGGAAGGTGTGAAATGGGCGGGCGGAGTGTTGCTGGGAGGTGAGGAGGCGTGGAATGGGTGGGTGAATGGGTAACCGGGGAGGGATGGGTGAAGCCATGAAGTACACTGCTTTAGATCCTAAGCCTGGACAGTCTGTTTACTACGGTGTAGGGGGATGTTTACTTAGGTAAGGAACTTATTGGTAATTAACATCTATCCAAGCAAAAATTATGGTAAGGGTAGGGAGGAGCCGCTTTGACGGCTTCTCATTGGGTACTGCAGGCAACAAAACTTCAGATTATGCACATACGCTCAATTCGGCAGTTTGTTCGTTAGCAGTTGTCTGACTTGCAAATGGTTTCGACACACCTTCTTACAATCCCATTGTCCAACATGACTTTTATTTGTTTCCCGCGCTCTATCTCCCGAGTCAAATCGGTTCCTTCATACAGTAGTTTCTCTACAATATGTATCCGGGCCGTCCATGTCGCCAAGAACAAGGCTTTTGCTGTTTCTGGAGTTCCGATTGTTGTCACACAAAGAAAGAAACCTTAATATTCTTCACAGAGTGTAATTCATTAGAACAACAGGGTTCTCAGCTGGTGGTACAGGGGTTTGGAAAAGTACTGGGTGATCAGTTTAAAATGCAACCCACAGCAGGGAGAGCGAATTGCACTGGCAACTAAGTTTGAGCAGGTCGGATAGCGGCTGACGGTTTGAAGCAGGTAAACTGTCGGTAAATAAGCTTAATCCCTTTTCCCTAATGCCAGCAAGAGGAGGAGAGCAGATGACCGTTGTGGCCACGTGTTCAAAGAGAAAGGCAAGCGCCTGTTTGTTTGGCGTCGAAAGAATATCGTATTGATAAGAACAGTGATTTCTTCCTCATTTCTTTAAAAGTGAAATACGTTTGCCACGTAAAATAAACGTTCCGGTAAATTTAATATTAAACTTTTCTTGTTTTAATTTCATAACAAATATGCTCCAGAAATGTACATGTTTTATACTTTTCTGTTTTAAATAAATATTAATCAATTATAAATTCCAAATTCGCAGACCAAATGTTTGATGTTATTGTTATTATTATTATTATTATTATTATTATTATTATTATTATTATTATTATTATTATTGAAATAATGTTACTTTAAAAATAATAGGTTTCGAAAGAGCAGATCAGAAGTCAGTGTCTAATAATCACTTATTAAATTGTCAGGGAAAGATAGTCACTGGTTGACGATACATCACAGCATTGCTCTTCATCCCATTTATCTCCACCTTAAGAAAAAATGTGTTGGAAATTTCCCCCAAACGAAAATAAGAAAGCTAGTTTAGCGATCGGTAAAGGAGAAAAGGAAGATATTTATTATGAAGAATTGGTGTCAGAAACAAGCGAACCTCACTAAAATTGTTCAAAATGCCCTCCAGTTACTAACAAATAACCATTAACTCCGTTGAGAACATTTGCTATAACCCGATGTAAATTTTCTTTGTCAATCATGAGAATCGCTTCATTGAAGTTTCTTTGCAGCTCTTAAGAGAAGCAGATTTGTTTGCTTAAACTTTACTTTTGAGGTATTCCCAAAGATAAAAATCCAATGGAGGCAAATCAGGCGAATGAGGGAACAACAAACCTCATGAAATTATTCTATTCCAGAAAGCTCTTCCAGAAATTGCATTGTCAACTTGGCAGTATGGGAGAACCATCCTGCTAAAACAAAAAATTTCACTCATCCTTGTCAAGATGGGATACAAAATTTCTCAATCTATCTGATACGTATCCGCCGTTACTGTTTCTTTGAAAAATAACACACCAATTAATTTATGTCGATAAATGGCACACCATACTCCAATCTTTTTTAATGCAATGGTCTCCCTTCTGTTTCATATGGTCTCTCGGTACCCCCGAGTCTGTTTTGCTGGTTAGCATATCCATCCAGAAGAAGTCAAGTCTCATCACTAAAAACACGTTATCAAGTGCCTCGAGACCTAGAATAATCTTTGAAGATATGAATTGTAAATTTGAGTTTGAATAGACAGAAGTACGGAAGCCCAAGTGGTTCCATGGTGTAATGGTTAGCACTCTGGACTCTGAATCCAGCGATCCGAGTTCAAATCTCGGTGGGACCTGAAATTTTGTAATGTCCAATTTGGTGATCACTAGCAAGTAATCGCTTTTCGGTAACATTATAAACTGACAACAGACGTTTCAAATCGCATTATTCATCCGTTCCCGTGAGTTATCATGGCCATAATACAAGCTCCAAACCTATTGACTTACAATTGTGATCATTTGTGTTTTCATGTTTCTGAAATTGTCAATTGTTCTGGTTAATTTGGTGAATTGATTTAATACATAAAGGAAACGACACAATGTTAGAAGTTTTAGGGCATGAATTAAAAAATACATTAAATATGCATATGTTAATTAAGGTATTATTTATTTTAATTAATTAAAATAAATAATAAACACATAATGTTGAAACCAAAGAGTCCCCCAAACCATCCGCAAATCATGGGGATTAGCGCCCCTGTTTCAAAATCGATTCTATCCTAAGCTTTCAAAACACCCACTTTCAAACCACCTCTGAAGGTGGTCTGGAGGTTTCACTATCGATACTAAACATATTAACTCTTTATAACTCTTTATAAATTGAGATGCATATTAAAAATCCCTTCTCTCAAAATAATTCTTAGATCTTCTCATACATTAATTAGGATAGGGGGGATTAATGATTTTTTGGAGAATTCAAATCAAATAAGATTCTTAAACCCTTAAATTCCCATGTTTTGTACATAACCATATTAACATTTAGTCGAAGCTAGGAGAAGGAATTGTTGGAAATTGGAAATTTGTCAAAGAAATCGTGTCGAATTGTAGACAGACAGAATATGTAGTCACAAAACTCAAGTAATTAATTAAAATCAGATAATAATTTTTTCATCATTAATAAAATAACTATTAACACAAAATCAAAGCTGTGAATGAAACGTAACTATGTATCAAGAAGCTGAAACTCTTAGTTAAAAGATTAAAATAAATTACAATAATCGAATGGTTCAGTGAGGTTTAAAGGAGGAAGTTAATGGGTTCGATGAAGTAAAATTGCATATAGGTATTTGTGGAAAATCGATGCAGCATTTCTTGGAAAGTAGTGCTTCCGAAATTTTTAACGGATCTTGAAATCAAGCGCATTTATACAGTGTATAAGTTTAATTATGATAAATTATCTTCTTAAACACCTTTCGATTCTCCCATCATCTGTTAAACATTGACGTGGGATCTGTTCTGTTCAGTGTTTTTTCATGAACTTTTCCGTTGTTGAGATTAGATGCTTCAATAAATCGTATCTTCAATAATCAATGGTTTGAAGTGGATGTAAGATACAATTAGAGTTTAATGACATTCTTAGATAAGTAATTGCCGAGTCATCTCAATAGAATGTCATAAATGAAGTTTAGATAATTACTCATAAACAAAGAATTGTAAAGTATGGTTTAGATTGTGATGTAAGGACAAAGCTAGTTCGCAATAATCGCAGTAAGTAGGAATAACTCAAGTGCTAGGAATGAAAACAATATGGTAACAAAATATGAGATGATATCGCGTAAGTCACGATCTCGATAACAATGCCAAGGACGGTCGTTTATCATTTTCCTAGTGTTTGTGATATGTATTTGCAGTAATATGTGTACGAAAATATAAGATTCCTTTTTCAGAGCACTAAAGAAATATTAAAGAAACTGTTTATGAACAAATCTTATATAATTTTGTTTAATTTACGAATGTTCTCAGTGACACGTAGCTCATCAAATATTTTAATCTTCATACTCTTCTCTCATAGATACCCTGAATAGTATATTTCCTTCCCATGGCTGTCTGTTGCCTGAAGTAAGTACGAAGCAATTGAGCAGTGGCGACTGATGACCACTACTAAAGCGGGTTGCAACTCAATTGGATGAGGGGAATGTAATTTAAATAAATGCATTAGTTACTAATTGGTCTTATATACTGGAAGTGCGAAATAATGGTGGCTGCAAACTGTTTTTAAGAGGTTTCGGGAAGCGTCATGTTTTTTGCGAACTTTCTACTTTGTGGTTTAAATCTTTCATCATAATGAATAGAAAAGATTTGCTATGCTATTCGTTGCCTTAAACACAACTTCGAACACATATCCTCACCTCCTATTTACAGGGAAAACAAAACAGAGCTGTCTTTAATCACACCCACATAACCACTTGTATTTATTATGAAAAGTAATTTCTGTATTTTCGATCAAACTTTGATTTTTTTATGATTTTACATTTTCAATCAAATTTTGAAGATATATAGTTGGCTTTCTAGGTCTCTCAATATTTAGTTGTTTTTTTTTCTTCAATAGGTCATGATCCAAGAGCAATATTTTTGTAAAAAAAATCTGAATTCATTGGAATACACATGAAAATAAATATTTAACACTTTTAATCTTCAAGAACACAAGAATAAAATTAAAACAAAAACATTCATGTACAAAAACGTATGTGTGCAATAACACTTAATGTGTAGCACATTTCCGTATTTAATACGATCATTGCACTTTCGTAAGTAGCGTGAAACGTCAGTTATCATTATTTCCGCCCGAACGCATCAATTGTAATTATGTAAATATAAATATTTAAGTGGTTAGGTGGAAGAGCAGGCCTTACGGCCTGAGCCTCGCCGGAAATAAAGGCAAGGACATTAAAAGCGAAAAAGATTATTACTTCGTTTCGAAATATTGAGCTCCAGATCATACGCATCGGCAGCAGAAGCTTCGACAACTACACAACAGCAAGAACAGAAGTAACAATACTCACCTAATACAAATGTAAATTTTAAAAAACTAAGATAAATTGAAAATAAATTCCTCAAACATAATAAATAATACACTCGATATCGCAAAAATTGATCAAACTTGTGTACCTCTAATAACACGCTAATAAAATAATATGCGTAAAACAGTTATATTAGAGGAAGACAGAAAATTAGTATTCCCCGACCTCTCCCCCCCATGGGTAGACGGAGATGACTTCCCGACACTCCACGTGACAGCTTTTGGCACATTCTATAGAATGTTGCGGTACTAAAACGCTCGAGGAATGACCCACTGCTCGCCGTGTTCACGCATCGTGCTTTGCAATGTTAAAACCACCAGAGCATGACATCGGTGCGTTGCCTGGCTTGCAACCAGACTTCAGTCAGCGCTCGACTGCCGCTCTTTGATTTAAAATTTATTTCATACGTCGATACTGTTGCAATATCTCAATTTAATGACATTAAATCAAAAAGATATATTTATGACAATGAAGGTAATATTACGATTATTTGGAAGTTGTGCAACCATGTAACGTAAACAACAGCCGCCTCTGCAATTGAGAATTCGCTGCTCCACGAATAACCGTGACTATAAATCCAGGGGCAATACAACGTGCTAAACGGCGGAGATATACGTGAGGAGCATATTGCATAATGGTACAGGCGCAGTGTTCAAAACAGAACAGATTATGCAGAAACTTCTTCAGAATAAATGAACATACATTGTTCATAAAGTAATGTTGAAGGTTTGTTTGAAATGAGAATGGAGATTGTGATAATGTAAAGCCCGCAACAAGTGAAACCTTTATTTTTTTAGTTTAAATTGGTGTTCGTATTTTTATAAACATTTAATTATGGACTTTTGTTGACAGAACTCTCCTGTAGAAACGCGACCGTACACGATTGTGACTCGCTATTTATGAATTCGAAACTTATCTTTGGAGTCATGCTCCACAAACCAATAATGATAATACCTTGCTGTTTGACCTAGATATTCAAAATGACACAAACAGCAATATTATACTAGTAAAGAATCATCGTAAATGTGGAATGGCGAGTAAGCTGCAGTTGTGTTTTTTGTTTTTTTAAAATTGCCATGGTGGATCTCATATTTAATTGAAACATATGTCAATCATTTTGATTCCTACACTTTATAAGTAGTACATGGAAAAAATCTTCTATTAAATAAAAGTAACTGACAATGATCTTTATAAATGTTGAAAATATTTGCAGTTCGGTAAAGTACATTGGGAAATGTATAATCTACTAGGAATGAAGGCGGGAATGGGAAACGAATTTGAGAGAGAAATCCCCACCCCAAACGTATGCACAGACAAGCTATTTCACGATTCTCAGTGTTTTATCTGGCAATGCCGGAACATGTGATGTACGATATATTATTCCCGCACGTTTTCTTGAGCCCTCATTTTGCTTGTTGCGAGAGGCGTGGGGAGTTTGATTATTTTGACAATTGGAATATAGTATCAAATTTGTAGCTTGTTTGCCATATAAAATAGTTTCTATTACATGGTTGCGAACATTTCTGGTTATCAGATTTTTGTCTACTCGCTCGTTGTTATCATTTATTCTTAATTTAATTGATGTTGGTAAAAGAGTGGGGTAAGATATTCCGGGAACGTGCGCATATAATACAGTCACAAGTCACAACCCTCTGAATAAAAGAGAGTACCCTCGGTGCAATGAATAATGCTTACCCTCTTCCACCTCAGGATATCGCGATTCAAATTCAGGTCGTTCCGTGTGGGATTTGTCGAGGTTTTCTCGGTGATCTTTTTTCTCGACCTTTCATTCCACTCTTGCTCCCACATCAATCACCTCATCATTACCACTATCGTCAACTCATTAGATCATAGGCCTCATAACCTGAACAGTTGAAACGCACCTAAGCCACCGTAAATAGTAATTAAAATAAAACAATGTATGATAGCAGTTTAAAGTAGGGAAGTTAAAAGGAAGGAAGTTAAAAGTTTTAGGAAAATATCTTCGACTTTGCTTTCAACCATCAAACACCGGTCACGCGTTTCGTCTGTCTGCGTGCTCATCAGTTGTTTCGCATCGCCTCGTCTTTCAGTGGCGACGCCAGAGCGCTCTGACGGGTGCGAGGGTAGCGCCGCGCGCGTCTGTTGTTCTTCCTCGCCGACGCCGCTCATTACGCCTCTAAATTTAGCGGAGGCGCCGGATGCTCCGGGCGACAGCGGCCACGGCTGACGCGCCCGCTGCCAGGAGTATTCTTCCACCGCCGGAACCTCCCGCCGCGCGCCACCGCCGCCACCGCCTCCACCGCCGCTGCCCGAAACGGACTCTCGCGGCTTTTTTCTTTTAGTGCCCCATGCCAGTTGCGCTGATGGAGCGGTCGTATCTTACTCATTGTGATACATTTTCGCGCCGCAGCTCTCTGGCTTTTGGGGCCAGATAGAGCGGTAATTTAAGAAAAACTTCTAATATGGTGTAAAACCAATTTCTAACTCGGTGTGAGTGCTATTTTGTAGAAGTTGATTCGCAACTTAAAATTTAATTATTGTATAAGTCTCTCAATAAAAATATAGTGAAATGGTTTGAAGACGTTTTCTTTTTGTTCTATCCTTAATACACTTATTCTTATGGTTATCTTTTCATATTTACTTATGGATTTGCAGCGCAATCGTATCTATCATATACACTATGTTACTTAATTGTACACTACGCCCCCGCAACTTGACAACTCAAAACTCACAGAAGTGGACCAACTGCCGGTGTCATCCCCGTCGTCGCTGCCCGAATATTTCCTAAGGCACCCCGTTCCACTTCTGATTCGGTTTCGCAGAACGTCTGCCCCGCGTTATACGTGGTCGGTTCGTATTGTAGAACTCGGCATGTTCGCGGTGTGCCCAAAGAGAGAAATAATGCACAGGGGAAAAAATGAAAGAAAGTTCCTTGGAAAGGTGCAGCGCTTCGCTACGTGTTGTACACTTTCGGATAACCTACGATGTACTTGAAATATAACTCATCAAGTACTAGAGAAAGCAAAATATTTCAAGAATGGTACCCACGGATTAGCAGAGTGGATTGCAACCGAGTATATAAATTTGGTACACATCAAAGTATTAGAAGTGTTTTTCGGAAATTTAAGAATTATCAGAAATAAAAGCAATTGCAGAAAACAAGTGCAGTAATCAACATTGGTATGTTAATCTGGGTTTCACATCTGTGTCCATTGAAATGAACACGTACTGGATTGGACATATATGAGACATATCTAAAAAATTGATGATCACATGAAAAGCTTGACAAACCGATGCAAATTTTTGTTGTACGTACTCACGATACATCTAATACATTAGAAGTGAAAAGTGGAAGAGGAGTTATTTATTCTGAAATTCCATCTGCAACCGAGTTTAAACTACTATTTGTGGATTTGCATTCTGTGATTTTATCATTTAGAAAATATACCGGAGAGAGCTGCATATCTTTGGTAATTTTTTTCTCATTTAACTAAATGTCCACTTTTGGTTGGGCTTGCTACAGATAATGACTAATTAGTAATCATTATGCGAGACATGACTAATTCGTTAACAGCGGTTCCATGGTGTAATGGTTAGCACTCTGGACTCTGAATCCAGCGATCCGAGTTCAAATCTCGGTGGGACCTGCAATTTTATCTCGTTTCTTCTAACTGTGTACATTCGAAGCGTAATTATATCCATAACAAATTGGTAGAAATTATGAAAATCGCTTTAAAATATTAGGAATAATTGAAAGAGTGAATGTCTTGTCTTGGAAATCTGCCAGGTGCGACAGCTCCCTCTGGTAGCAGCTTGCGCCACCTGGTGACGATTCTCGTAGGAAGTCGGTCTGGTGAAGTATCGGATAAAATTTGTCACCTTCACTGTTCCGAAGTATTATGAATCATCAGGTTCGTAAATCATATTCGTATGTAGTGCTACATACTACATATATAGGGAGAAAAATATTCAGAAGGAATGAAGACAAATCTATTAACAGAACGAATTCAGAAGAGGAAACTCGTCAATTGTAAAAATAAACGAAGAGGTCCTTAGGAGATTCGAAGCGAATGGATATTGTTAAAAAGAGAGAGGAAACGAACAAAAATGGTTTGGACGTGGTAAGTTGTGAAGAAATTGAACAGAAAGTAATGTTAGATAGGAAGATATGAAAAAATAAGCAGAAGAAAAAGGAAAAAATGGCAAATGGGGACGAAAAGAGAGCATTGGAGAAATCCCATGGTAGAATTAGATTAGTGATGGATCAAAATCACCAAATACGAAGCTATGGTTAATTTTTTCGACCAATATTGCCTCAGGAAAAGTCAATTTTCAAGCCTCTTTTGAAACTACCTTCCTGCCTGGGAGACACTGCGCCGACGTGGCCGATGGAGGCGCCGGAAAACTTTAAAGACCGCCAAGTGGCGACGCGTCGTCCGGGAAGCTCGGTTTATTTGGATTCGTGTGTGAGCAGATCCCTGCACCCCTCTCACCCTCCCTCTCAATATTTCTCTCTCTCTCACACACACACACACACGCACGCGTGCGCGCGCGCTCGCTCTCTTGCACTCTCGCTCTCTCGCTCACTCTCTTGCTCCCTATCTCGCTCACTCTCTCGCTCCCTCTCTCGCTCCCTCTCTCGCTCCCTCTCTCGCTCCCTCTCTCGCTCCCTCTCTCGCTCACTCTCGCTCCCTCTCTCGCTCCCTCTCTCGCTCCCTCTCTCGCTCCCTCTCTCGCTCCCTCTCTCGCTCCCTCTCTCGCTCGCCCTCTCTCACTCTACTTCTGACTCTCGCGCTCTCACTCTTTCACCTCGAGGAGGGAAATGCCCAGGGCGTGCCCCGGTTCACAGCTCGAGAGGTGATGAAGTCTGCAGCATTTGGGGAAGACGAGAGGGAGACAACTGCAAAAAGATGTGCCGCATAATATGTTGTAATTTGACTAGTACCAGTACTGAGAAGCCTTCACAGCGTTCATGATCATTTTGCAGTTGATAGTGAATGACCATTCTTCTCCGAATGATTATACATTTTGAAGTCACTACAAGAGAACATTTTTGTTAGGAAGAAATTTTGCATCAATGGAACGTAGCTGCTGGCTACAGCGTACAACAATCATATTATGATGTTCTTTCTATTACCTGGGTATTGGATAATTGCCAATTGCTTGCCCTCGACAAGCACTCTATTGATTGAAGACATTGACAGCATTTGCAGATTTGATGCCACGTGGGCGTCCAATGCCACCAACTGAATTTTGATTCCTACGTTCGTCGCATGGGTATCATCATCATCATCATCGTCATTATTATTATTATTATTATTATTATCATCATCAATGATCAACATCATAATATTGTACACTACAGTGAAACTAGTAACACTAATGCAGTTTAACTATCTGACACTGATGAGTGAAAAATCAGCGCAAAAGGCAAGGAGTGTGTCGTGAGCGCGGTCCCGAGAAAGGTACGGGGGCGAGGCGGGACAGTGGGGTGATGGTTACGGTGCTGAGGCGAGTGTGCGGTGGCGGGGAGTGTAAGGAAGATAGCGACGACGGGCGGGGGCGGGGCGGGGGCGGGGACGCGCCTGGGGCGCTGCCGGATCCGGCGGAGGCGGGCGGAGCGCAGGCGTGCGCGCAAGCGCCCGGGAGCCGTGATTCACAGCTTCCGGACACGTCAGCGCCGGACACTGCCCGCCTTGTCCGCGCGTCTGGAGGCTGCTCCGCACAGCGTCGGAGGCGGCTCTCTTCTGCGCCGGAACCTGCCTCCCCCCTCCGCCCCGCCCTCATCGCCCGGTCGCACAACCGCCCCGCCCGCCAGCCAAGCCCGTGCCGTCAGCGCCGAGGCTCGCGCCGACCCGGGCCTCGCCCTCTCGGCCCCGCCCCCTCCACGGCCCCGCTTCCTCTGCACGTCACTCAATCTACTCTCCTCCATTCGACGGAATACGTCGCACTCTTCACTGCAAATTTTTCTCCGCCTTCACACACCACTCACCCTTTTCTGCCTACGAACTACTAAATTTACCATTGTAGAATTCACGACCGTTAATAAGTTGTGGGATATGGATCACGGGATCGGTCAATTAATGAAACACATTAGTTTGCCAACGTTTCGGAATATGTAATTCCTTCATCAGGGCTACAATAAACACAATCACATGGAATACAGACAACTTGTCGGAACAACAACATTAGATATGCCATTTTCAATGGCATATATTGTGACGTACTAGAGTGAAAAACACAGACGACTGTTCTGATTGAATAAATACAATATATTTACAGATTTTTTACAATTAATGTACAATGATATGATACAAAAATCTAGCCCCTTGGCAACCTTTCAATTCTCTTAGCCGCGAAACCCCGCGACCGTCCCCTAGGCCTCGCCCAGAACCACTGCTTCGGAAGCAGCAAAAAGCAACGCGAAGTGCGAAGCTGTCGGACATAGAGTCCCGTAACTACACCAGTTACATGGCTTGTTGCCAAACCGATCTTCGACCTGAAGATCACGTGCAAGGATTGCACTGGAGATACCTCACGTCTTTCGACACCCAGCGTATCCCGCGAGGCGCCTGTCGGCGCGGCCTTAAATATCCGCCGGCTCGCCCCCACCCTACAAGCAGCGGGCGACACACGGCTCGCTGGCCAGCCTTTCCAGAGCTACAACCGACACCTCTTAGACTCGCATCCGCGCGCGTCCCTTTGAAGGAAATTCCAGCCGGGATTCCTGAGGGCATTTCCAACCGGCGCGGCGTGGCGCCGCACCCGTCCACCCCCATCCACATCCGGCTTTACGCGGGTTTCCCCGAAGCGGCCCGACGCACCGGCGCCGGACTAGGCGACGCTACAATATAGTGTGATTTCTAATGTTGTTGTTCAGACATATTGTGGGATTTCTAATGTTGTTGTTGTTCAGACAAGTTGTCTTTATTCCATGTGATTGTGTTTATTGTAGCCCTGATGAACGATTTACATATTCCGAAAGTTGGCAAACTAATGTGTTTCATTAATTGACCGATCCCGTGATCCATATCTCACTACTACATTTACATTCCGTCCTTTTTTGTGTCCCTGTTCCTCCACGTTTTCGTCAAACGACATCACCTGCACAGTGCACTTTCTCTTTAGGGGAAATGCTACGTCCTCTTCCACATCCCATTATTCTCGCGATATTTTTAATCCCACCCCTGATTCCATTGCCCTTGCTTACGCCTCCTCCTTACCGACCGACCGATATTACCGTCCGCCCCGCACCCCACACTAGGCTTCGCACAAGAGACTGGCTGCACGTGCGCCCGCTCATTGCCCAAGGGTAGTTGTGCCTCTCGTCTTTCGGGGTATTTTTTGTCGCCGTGGGATGACGCCTGACCACCAGCGCCGTTCACGATCTAGAGGAATTAGGTGCGTTATTCGTAACTGTTTGTAGATTGCTGAATTTATACATGTTGTTTTTTCGATACGAATAGACAGGATTCAATGACTGCCACACTACGACGAACTGGAATGAAATTAACCTGTAAATTTGAATATCAAACTTCCAATTTGAGAATAACTGATTTCAAAATAGTGCATACTAATCTTAGGTTTCCGCCTTCGGCATGTATTTTTGTGATAAAAAGTGTTATATTTTTGAAAGTTCATAAAAAAATAATTTTAAACATATTACCGTCACCTAGCTCGTCTGTTTTCCATCATGAAAAGGTACATGAAAAAATATCGAAAAGAACGCTTGTTTAATTTTTTCTTTCATTACAAAGTTGGGTTTAATTATCATGAATCTGATGTAACAAGTTATAATGGTTTTTATGAAAATGTCGGAAAGGCAGTTTAGTAATTCACGTGTTTCACCAATGAACTCATGGTACACTGAAACCATAGAAACACGTGCTTAGTAGAATTCTTTTGTAATGTCCGAGAGAGAACTGACAACGAATTGTCCCAATCGATTTGTATTGTCAAGAGGAATCGAATTAGCTATTGATCACTTCTGCATCTGCCACAAATCACCCAAAACGTCTTTCAGTTGCTTGAAAAACCAAAAAGTTAGTTTTTTTAGAGAAATTCCTTAGAATATTTTGGGTGGATACGCAAAGAATGATCAGTTCCCCACCAGGAGACCAAGACGCATCGAATGTCATTGGTGAACCGTGAGTGTCGGACGAATGCAACTAAGTCGATTATTTTCCAACGATTAGAGAAAATGCAAGTTCCTGTTAGCTTAGATTTGTCACGTTGCTCTGTTAGCCCTCAGTGTTGGTAGGAATTTTGGATTGTCAATTCACGAATAAATATCGTTATCAACAGTGGCGCACTCCAGGGAGAAGGACCTCATTGCCCGTTCTTTTCAGACGCTAATGGCACATATTCACAAAAACCGTTTTAACAATTTTCTATTGCAAGAAATGTCATCTTTTATATTCAATCCCTAAAGAGACTTTGATGTCCCTCTTAATCGGACATCCAGGGAACAGGTTTAAACAAGTACAAAAAAGGGGTGGAGGTTACTATATATTGAATAAATCGCAGCTTTCCTTTATTAATGAAAGGCTACGAAATTTGCGTTGTTTAAATGTGCGGCTAGAATGGAAACGGGAAAATTGCGTAATGCGAAACTTAGCAAGTTCGCAGGAAATGGAAAAGCAGTTGATCTTGATTAGAGAACATCGGGTAGTGTGATTAAAACGATTGTTTGTGACTGTCAGTTGTAAGTATTCAATGAATTTTCGTGTATATCATTCCTGTGATATCTACGGAAAACATCAAAGAGGTGAGGGAGTTCTTATTATTTGGAAATTGTATTTCATCATTTTCTTACATACAATAAGGTAATGTTGACAGCAGGATATGCTGTTAAAGGGGAAATATTCATGTATATAAATGTAAAAGATCGTGGTAAATATAAAGCATGTTTATTCATGGATATGCAATATTTTCTGCCGTAACTTTTCTGCAGCTCTTCCTATTGAATGATGTATATATAATCGCATGGTTTTACCTAGTTCATGCTGAACTAGCTATACTGGACTAACTAACTATGAACTGAATACATTAAGAATAACTTACTACAAATACACAAATTATATCAAAAATAATTTCCAATTCAGCAGAGATGGAAAATTATGTGAAAAATTTCGTGGAAAATTCCGCCCTCACAGAAAATTCTTGTTTAAGCCTATCTTTAACCATTACGATATTTTTGGTAAAGTCCAAGGCTCCTGCACTCTACTTTGTACTAGGTACAATTTAAAGTGTGCTTATTCATTCGAAAACTAATCTTTGTATACATTCTAGTTTCGGAGGATTGTTAAATGATCGAGACACTATTACAAAATATCATGATTACATAAATTAGCACACTAACTAGACTGGTTACATAATGAATACTGTTCTTGGAATTACGGGAATGAATTCCATAACTAAACGTAACGTTTTCCCCCATTCGTATGCAAAGAATGTGAGCACAGAGTGAATGATTAAACAATGTGCTCAGAATTAGGTAGTAACTAGCGGTCTACAGCCGCCAAAATGCTGCTTAACAAAACTACACAAACTTTTTTTCCAAAAACGTACACTGAAGAAGAACAACAAATACAGTAAAATACTCTCATATGACATTTTTTTTAATTACAATGAATTAAATATTTGAACAAAAACAGTATTCGATATTCTACCATATTATACAGTGATTATAGATTCACAGAACAAAGTTCCCTTCCTATCAAGAATATTAAAAAAAGATGCAGTTCTGTAAAGAAACGCATGGATAGCAAATATTTCATGGCAGAGACCTCTTCCTTGGAGTCTTGCCATCGTATGACCAGCTGAATCAGCAGTGAAACCTGACAATGAGTATGAGAATTCAGTTGGCACGCGCAGTATGTGAAAAGGAGGAATAACTCAATCAAATATTTGCATTTTCTGTGTATTCTGTTGCACGTTTTCTTAATCCTGGGATCCATATCCTAAGCCATATAGAAGTTGAATTCTGAATACGGAAAGAAATGAGCGTTTTTGGCAAAAATAGATAAGAAAATGTTCGCTATGATGTAATAAAATCTATTTTCAAGAGAAAATCAGCTATAGATTTGGGCTTTTATCCCTCATCATGTCCTTCGTGAAGGAACATGCTTTCTGATCCTGCCGCGACAATATGGAGAGCGATACTTTGAATAACTATATTTCCCACTGAACTCTAAAAAGATGTGCCCAGAGAGTGAAGTTACATTTATGTCCAGAAGCAAAATAAGAGGCCATCTCAGCATCCACTCAAGAATCAGGAAGACTGGACGAAAAACTAATTGAGATGGGGGATGCAAATAATAAGTTTTTGCAGTTTAACAGTTATTTACCAGCAGTGCCATCATTAGATGAAGTTACATAAAACAATTTGATGTTTCATTAAAAACTTCAAGAAAGTTAAATTTTACTCCTATTTATTTGATTTCAGTTTGCATGAATACTGCTAAGTTATATGTTGATTAACTTCTAGATTTATTGGATTTATTTTTTTCTTTTTATAATTTTACTTTATTTTCGAAAAACTTTTTCAAAATATATTTTATTTCCTCCGCTTTGATATACATTTTAAGATGCCAGTGAAAGTGCTCTAATACTTTGAAAGTATCTATAAATGATTATGAATCAAAGATTTCATTGAATATTTTCTATTTATCGGGAACTAACCTTGAGCAGCGTGTGAGAACTATTTCCTTTGTTTTTAGTGATAACCTATAAAACATCTTCATCATAGATACGGGAATGAATAAAATCGGGCCTGTCCGGGAATTGAACCCGGGACCTCTCGCACCCGAAGCGAGAATCATACCCCTAGACCAACAGGCCACTTCCGTGTAGTGTGTTTGTTGTGTGTTACATGTGTTGTTTTATCTTTTAGAATGAGATTATAGTTTCTTGCCACACATCAAATGTCGTAGTATATCGGTTATCACTGAGACTATATTGACACGTCCCTTTACTAACTCGTGATCTTGATTGCAGTAATGATGCAGATCCCATGTATTAGGCATGACTTATCACTATTTACAATATTATTTTGATTTAGTTGTATTACCACTAGTGTTAATTTAAAGCATTGAAGAGTTATTGTAAAAGGAAATTGAGTTACTCATGCATTTGAAATCCTCGCTTGGGTTCTTACGTGGATTTGAGTGAGAAAGCGTTACATGAGTGTATGTATGAGGTTTTAAGAATTTGGTTATGTATGAATATGAGTGTACAACAATTTGAGAATGAGTGTGCTTGCGTTTCGAGGACAAGATCCCAAAGAGAGTAGGGGTGAGCAATTTTCATGAGTAAACTGCGAATTGAGTGCCTGATACGCGTTGATATGTTATTTAAAAACAAAACATGTCAATTAACGTTTAAACAGAAAACGTACGAATTTCAATATTTGCACAAGAATTGTTCACCTTACAAAAACTAGGAAAAACAACTAACGTTAAATGTGCTCCGATCCTGTTAATTCGGAGAAGAGTTCCTGCTTTCACCATTTCGCCTCGCGGACAGAAGGGTTTGTTTACGGAGATCCAGCAGTCTTAGTGACCAATTCCTACATAATTTTGTGAGTCTTCAACTTTTTTTACAGCTTTATTTTCTATCTGTTCAATCCACTGATTTTACAGAGATTTTCATGCAGTGACTTTGACTTATGTGCGCCCTAGGCTGTCAAATGTTTTAGGGCCCTTTTAATTTGCTTTTTTTAAACATTAAAGCTATTTGTAATGCTTTGAATAAAAATTTGTTGTACGATATTTCTAATTGAGCAAATATTGTGTACGTATCAATATTTGATTACAAGCAGGACTTGACTTATAAAATTTTAGGCTTCGGAACGCGCCCCCAAATTAATGATTAATTTAATAGAAATAGTTGAATATTTATATTACAATTGAATAATTATTCCTGAGGTACTCTTAATTTACTGTTCGGCTTTTTTTTTCAACTTATGAAGACACCAATCGCCACTGGTTTCAATGCATCGTCTCTTCTCCAATGAAGCTACAACTCAGGACGGACTCTGACATCCGCGTTCTCTCATTTACCGCAGGAATTGTTGTAAATCATATGGGATAGAACATGGAACATACAGGGGACGAGGGATCGGTCAGTCGCAAAACCCCAAAGTCCGGGATTGGGAGCAGAATGGGGAAGCAAGTATTGCGGACGCGGACCTTTGTTTAAGGTACTATCGATTATGCATCTTTCTGGTTCTGATCTGTAGAAAATTATTCTACACCATCGGGAATCGAAAGTAGGACCTTCCCGTACACAGTTCTGTAACGAAGTCTCAATTAGCATCCTTTAAGCTGGCCAAACCATTTCAGCAAAAGCATTTTCTTTATAACAAGAAATACATTATTTTTAAAGGAACTCAAGTTATTTTTTGTTCTCCAATATTCTTTTCCAAATGCGGGCGTTTTGCTGGCTTATATGGCAAAGCTATTTCGGACGTTCCTAACGCACTTGCTACTTTTAATGAATACATTCCTATAATTGTAGCGTTTGTCTGGAATCAAGCACTTCCCTTACTTTTCTGCGCCAAAGTAAACGCATCGTAGCTTTATATTTCTTCTGTTTGGCAGAAATGTTGACACAAGGAAATGCATTCAGAAACGAGTTGTCTCTTTGAGATGTACAATAAAATCAATGTTAAAGAACGAAAAGATGTATGCCCAGTTGTTCTTTGCGTGATAAAGCTTTTTATAAGGAAGTTTGTGGTATATCAATTTTCTTTGTTGAGACGTTTTGGCCTTCCAATCAGATTTCATCATTTTGAGAAAGAAGTTGGTGTATCGTTAAAAAGGCCTAAAGAAAAGTAGTTTTTTTACAATTATTTTGAATATGTGCCTCAAGTACAAACGTTTGTGTCAGTAATTCAATCAATCCATTCCTTGTAGTTAGTCACCGTTTAAACACTAATATTTAGAACACTTAAAAAATTCTTAATATATAGTGTAGGTAGAACTGCGAAAACATACCAGATTTTCAACTGTCAGTAGTTTCAAGTCATTGTAGCTAACCTACACGATTGAACATTCTCTAAAATATTCAAAATTACCAACGGACACTCTACATTCATCTCGGAACAATTTCATCGGACCAGATATGCATTTATACACATAATTTCAAAACATATATAGGTGCTACAGTTTTACATGAAAGTTTGGCTACCTCTTAATTGACAGTATAGAATCTTACATCTATCCCATCTTCTCTTCATTTTTTGATTTACAGTTTTTTTCGGCCAGCAACTACATCAAAAGTAAACATTTTATGTATCATTGCCGGGTGCGTTAAGAGGCGAGATGTTACAGCGTCATGAGAATAAAGATTTCTAGACAGTTTGGAAGCTTATAACTGAGGTCGTCCATATCAAAGGTTGTGGGTGATAACCTTATACATCGTTCTCACGATGTCCACAGCACTCTGCGTGGAGTCGACATGAGAGGAAATAATATAATAGAGCGATAACGACTGTTCTCATTTTTTTAAAAACTGTAGGAAATTTTATCCATTATAAAGGAAACATTCGGAAGTCGGTTAAGAAAACATTTTTAAAATACTTGTAATATATCGAATAGTAGTAGTACATATTTACAACTTTTCTTTAAACAACCTGAGTCCCTGAGTGGACTGAGAAAAACATGTTTAACGAATGAGTGTTGATCTTCAGAACGAACGTTCTGCTATTATTTATTTGTTTTATCTCATAAAAAATATTCATATAAATGTTAAACAATTTTGTCTCAAATAAATGATATGGTTGCTGGCCACTGTTTGGATTCGCGAATATTTCCAGATTGGCACGACTACCCTGGATACGCGAATCTATAGTGCGATTTTTATATAGCTGCCTCTCAAGGCCAGTCTTCAAATTGGAATTGTCACTGCCTATCGCGTCTTTCTCGGAAAAGCCGCTAGATGTCGCATCATCGGTACCTATGAAGTAGTGCTTGATCATGCAAAATCTAGCGACACGACCGAGAAAGACGCGAAATGCAGTGACACAATGCCACTGTGAAGGCAGGCCTTGAGAGGCAGCTTTGTAAAAATCGCCCAATAAGATCATGTTGCCAATGTTCTAACCATTTACAGAAGCAGCTGAATTAGTTGACACCTTGGCAACACTGCAGTCGCGGCTAAGAATCTTCGATATAACCAAGCCAACATGGACGCCGAGCATGAAACTCTTCGGCTATCTGACGTTTTGTTAAACTACGCATTAGGACCTTACTTACGGATTTTTTCCTATTTCTTATGTCATCGCGATAGAAAACATTTAAATTCGTGTAGTGACCCACAAAATTGCTGTACATCTCGATATCCTTTTAGGCAAGATAATTGTTCCGTGTATTTTGAGGTTAGGTTAATAAAAATTAAGCGTGAACTTTATAATGATGGGAGTTGTAGATGGCAGATGATGCAAAACAGTTTGATGCTCTGTTTATATTATAAGGAACTATTAGGATATGTACGGATTTTTAAAGTCTGTTACTTAAAGAAATATTGGTTTCAACATTTCTATGTTAGATTTGAATTTTTATTTTGAATTTGTTGAATGATATCATTGCACCACTATCAAAACTAATGAGAAATATTATTTTATCAATTTCTTTAGTAAAGGCTCCCGTTAATAAAAATTTGGGGGTTCATTATGTACTTCAGTTAGACGGCTTCCCTCAACTGGCCTGTTGGTCTAGGGGTATGATTCTCGCTTTGGGTGCGAGAGGTCCCGGGTTCAAATCCCGGACAGGCCCAGGTAATTTTGCTTTATAGTGCATTGATTCATTGTAAATACCTACATAATGATTATTCATGTTAATGAAAAATTTTAAACTGTAATGTTTATTCAATATATTGACGCTTGATAAGGATACTCCTGGATTTTGGCCACGTATACAAAGACATTCTTCACTTCACTTCTTCTCATATTAGTTCATTTTCTGTACAGCAATATTATTGTTGTGCGAAATATGAATTATTAGTATTGGATAATAAAATATAATAAAACAAGACTACACTGATATATACAATTCCGTAAATACAAAGTGTGAATTGAAACTTAAACGAGATTTCTAAGTAATTAGTTCATCTACTTTGTAACAAGGACATAAAGCCAACACTGCATACAACGCATTAATCGAATCTTGTTTTTATAAATAATCCACATTTTAACAACTACTAAAGAAATGTTAATGTTGAATCGGTTAATGTTGAACCGATATTCCCCAAATGAAATTAATAATATTATTCCCGTACTAGTAAAAACACTAATGTGTGTACATCTTACACCTTATTTTTTTTAAAAAAACTAAATACAAACTTGATATACAAATTTGTAACGATGAAAATCAATTTTATAATCTCCTGCATTGTCAGTTTTCGCCAGTAGTTGCCAATGCTCAACCATACGATGATTTTGTGAACATCAGTTGGTTGATTAGTGTTTCTAACGTTATTATATTAGTTATTCGTCAATCAGTTGTCAAATTTCTATATTGTCTATGAACACGTATTTGTTTCTAACAATTGTTACTCACATGAAAGTAAAATGCAACCGACCCTGCCAGGATTCGAACCTGGAATCTTCTGATCCGTAGTCAGACGCGTTATCCGTTGCGCCACAGGGCCGCACGCGGAGTTACGTCATTTCATTTTGCAAATGAATTTAAAATATAGAGGGTTGTTGATAATAAAGTAATTGAAATATAAGTATGTGACATACCAATGAAGCACATAGTAATGTCCTTCGAAGACATGCATGCAAATAAATATATTCCATTATTAAAAACATAAATCATGAAGGATTGAATTCTGTTCCTATTCATAATGAGCGCGGAATGTCCTTAATTCGAATCCCAACTCAATCCTCCCTCAGTGAAAGATTATTATTAGAGAACGGATTTTAATGTAAATACATATTTTTACAGGAACAAGATACCTGTATTCACTAATATTTTTTAGACTTAACATGACATTCTCAACGAATTGGAACCATTTTTACTTTACCTATTTTACATATTTTGGTATAATCGCATTTTTATACATATTTTATCTATTGCTACATATTTTATTCCATTTTAATATATTTTTAAGTCGAAAATGAACATTTCACATACGAGTTCGAAATATATGCTATTTGAAAACTGTGTTACTGAAATACTTACAAAGCCACGCAATGCGCTTCTATGTTAATACAATAATATAAGCCGGACCTTCGCTATTAATTGGCAAACTTACCCCTCCCCCTTCTGCTTCTTGGAAATCGCGTAGTCGGGATCAAGGATGAACTGATGTATGTGCAGCAGAACGAACTACAACCACGTGTTTCATAGACCCCATGTGTAACTCGATAAAACAAATATTTTTAAAAAAATTGTCTTATCGCTTTTCTGGAGTCGGGGCGAGGGCGTATGCTCTCTTTACCCCCCTCTTTGTACCACATTCTACACGGCACTATTCACTTGAGCGCCGGTTCCAAGTAAACAACATTGTATATACTACGAAAGTGTTATACATTTCGGAAGAAACAAGCGAATAATTGCTTCTTAAATATAGAACGTTCTTTCAGCCTCTCTGAATCCATGTTAAGACCAGATCGGACGTACTTGGAAAATACTTGGGGAATCGAATGTTAAACACAACGAATTTTAATTTCACATATTTTCTATTTTTTCTTACATATTTTAGAAAAAATAAATACATATATATGTACATATTTTGCATTTTTTATTACAATAAATTCCGTTCCCTAATTATTATTAAGAAAATTCTTGAAAAGAACATTATAGTCCGGGACGATCAATGTGTTGCCAATCTGTATCATTCTGCATTTTAAGATCTTGATGCTCCACAACTACAAGCCACTCCCTTCGCCCTCCTTGCTTCCCCTCTTGCCTCCCAGAGGGCGTTCCAATCACAACCGGAAAGGTTAGGTTAGGTTGCGCAGAATTTGCGTAACGAGGGGGAACAATATGTACACAGGTAACGTGTAAGTCTTGCTCGCTTTCACTTCAGGACAATTTCCAAACTGACATATCTGAAATAAAACGGAGCTTAAACGCTCCCGAAAACTTGGAAATGAATAATATTCCTGATGTTTTTAGATAATCATTTAAAGCAGTCACTCATTATAAATTTCTCATTGTTTATTGCTTCTTAACTGCATTGTAGGCAACAACAAAGTCTCAGCAATCTGGGTTTTCTCTATCCTGAAATCTTCCGCTTTCTAATATTTAATATGAAATTTATAATAATCTTTTGAACTCAGGAGTGGATCCAGCCAATATTTGGGAGAGGAAGAGGGTGCATTATACATTTTTGTTATATAATAAACATATTTCTTATTATATTGTATATTATTTTTGTAGTGTATATACATGACACTGTACAATATTAATTTTAAACTATTACTACAAAATTCGAATAAATATTTAAATCAATTTTACCAAACAAAGGAAAGTAACAAACGAAATCTCTGTACCTTGGGGGGGGGGGGGCATGGCCTCCATGAGCCCCCGCCCCCGTATCTTCCACTGTTTGAACTACTGAATGTATGTTATATTTTGGATCACTGGTACAATTATTCTTCTAAAAATTTTAAACACCTTGCATCAGTATAGTTTCTAGTTACCACGACTAGCGTATTTCTGACCGCTCAAGAAGAGACTCGACTTTCATACAAAGAATTTATTCTCAAGAGAAATCACACACTGAAGAATTTTCGCTTAATATGTCATTCAATATAAAGTAGATTAAATTTCCACAGTACACAAAGCAGTGTATATTTTTTCGTTACTACAGGTACTTCGACGAACCACGAAATCGTGGGAAAGATAAGGAACCAGTCTTATAGATATGTATTAAAGAATTTAAATGCTTCATATCATTTTTCCAAATATATACATCCATTTATTTTTTAACGGAGATCTTCTATTGACAACTAATTTCGTGTAGGATATAAGTATTGGAATATTTAACTTGGAAATGCTTCTACTCTAAATTTAGAGTATCAGCAATGTAGATAAAGTCTTGACTATTATTATTATTATTATTATTATTATTATTATTATTATTATTATTATTATTATTATTCCATTTTCACATAAATTATTGGTCTTACACAGCTACTACACAGATACATCAAAGCATGGTAACTGATTTTTTTAACCATTTCTATTTTCTGTAATTAATATAATACAATATAAACTATCAACATTAAAATTAAAAAATAACAGCTAGATTTAAAAGCTTCAGAATCCCGCATGTCCTCCCATGAACATCCTGACCAATGAGTACGTACTCATGACGACTGATTTTTGAAGAGCGATGATAATACTCTTGTCCATACTTAGGTCGTCTTTATTATTATTATTATTATTATTATTATTATTATTATTATTATTATTATTGTTATTATTATTATTATTATTATTAACGGAAAAATATACATTCAAATAAATGCCTCACGTATTCCCGGACTTTTCATTTAACTCATTCATTTCACTTTAAAATTTAACTGCAAGGAAAGGTGCCAAGAAATGGAAAACGTCATTGGTTATTAATTTCATATACCCATGTACTGTAAATCATTAGGCAAATGTCAGTACTTGCAATCTGCAGTCACCTAACAACCCATAGAAAGCCCCATCAATTAGCTCTGAAGCACAGACGCGCCTTAAGGCAGCAACACGATGTGCTACAGGGAGCGGCGGCACCAGAGGATCTGGACCGGACGCAGCGAGCGGCGCGCACCCAGAGCCAGCGGCGCTTCCTGGAAGCTGCGCAGGAAAGGCGACGCCCCTTCTGGCAGGCGCTTCCGCCCTGCGCCCTCCGGCCCCGCCCCCGCCCGCGCCCGCGCCGCCGCCCAGAGCCTCGTCTTGGCCGCGCCTCGCCCCGTAAGTGCTAATCCGCGCTTCGGATCGCGACCCGGCGCGCGCACAGCCGGTCGCCGCGCCGCGCCGCGCCGCACACTGGTTCAATCGGGCATAAAACTTGGTCATAATTGCAAATGCCACTGGATTTGCGTAAAAATAGGTATCAACAGGTTTTTGAGGTCGCTGAATTTTAATGATGAAATTTCAATATTCAAAATGGCAGCTTGAAAATGGTGGATCTACTCATGTAAAAACAAACAAAAATGCATAAAAAATATAAATATGGAGTTCTGGAGGTCACTGATTTCGAATATCACAATGAAATTTCAAAATTCAAAATGACGGGCTCGAAATGGCTAACTGACTCATAAAAATGAATCCGATGTGTAGAAATATGAATACAATGGTTCTCGCGATCGCGGGTTAATATTGTTAAAATTCCAAAAATTTATATCAGTAATTTTCTTATTAAAATTAATTGTCAGAAAGTGAAATCGAAAAAATATACAGAGAAAATAATTCCCTGCGGCGCCGAAGACACTTCTGGGAATCTAGAGTTAAATGTTACTATGCAGCATTGCAGTAAAGTGACTATAAAAATAAGTGCAGGTATGTGCAGCTAAATGTGTGTTCTTCTGATTAAGGGCATTCTACTTGATAAATAAAAAAAATTGATTGAGGCTGGAATACACAGGACAAAAAATATAATGCACAATATACACGAGTTCAGCCATGTTATATATAAAATTATTAGACACTTTTTCTTAAGAATATACTTCACTTAGAGTGAAAAGAGTCTTCTGTTCAGAAATACGAAAAGAATTCACAAAAAATAATGTAAACACTTTTTAAATTTTACAAATATAGTCGATAAGAATCAATGAATTCGTGTGTTTCGAGCTACGGTATGTTTATGAGACCGTGAGAACGATAAAAACGATTGAAATAACGTGCTGGAGCTGAAGTAGTGTGCTCCAATGTCTTGCGAACGAGATTTGCTAAGTCAGAATACCGAACGAGCACTTTGAGTTTTGCCATTATGGGCAGGTTTTTGATCCGATGCAACCAGTGTGCGCCGGCCGCACGGTGGCTATATCCGACGCGCGCCGAAGCTGCTGCGGCCACGCACGGCCGCCGCCGCCTCCACCTAGGTCAGGGGTGTCCAACTTGCAAGACCTCAAGGACAACGGCCGATCCATGGGGGGCATGCCCCCCCACCCCAAAAGACCTGAAGTTTTGGTTTGTTCCCTTCCTTTATTTGGCAAAATTGATTTAAATATTTATTTATGTGAGAATTGTGCATTTATTTAAAAAATAATATTGTATAGTACCATATATACGTACTACAAAAATAATATACAATATAATAACTGAGGAATGGATTTCGATGATTTTGCGTATTTTTGTCCGGTGCTTGAGGGCATAGCTAAGTGAAATTTCTTGACATTTGGTTAGTTTTGGATGCTATGTAGACTAACATGTTAGTGCATATTTGGCCAATTTTTCCTGATGGTGCACATTTCTGTAATTACAGGCGTATACTTTGCATATTACGAGACAATAAAGACTTATCTCTAAAACGTTTCATCTTTTCAAAGAACCTACTATTTATCTGTGAGCGTTCATTTATTAGAATGAGCTTGTCAGTTCTTTTTTTTTTCTTTTTTTTTTTCTAGAGATGATAAAATACTTGTGCAATGTAGGATATTTCTTGAGAACATATTTTTAAAATATGCAAAAGTCTTTAGCACGAGATACAATGCACTTCACTAAGATGAATTATTACTGCAATTATTTCTTCCGCGAAGAAAGGTAGATTACATAATGTTTGCCCAAAAATATATCTTTTCATTTCAAACAAGCTTCTCCTGAATTTTATTAAGAAAGGTTTATACAGGATATAAAATATTTTTAATTTTTATTGCATATTAAAGTGCATATTTCAGCATTTTTAAGTCATAAATGCATATTTTTAATAGCACATTTCAAGAGTTTTTAGGGCATAAAAATCCTCTCTTTAATAATAACAAATGTTTATTATTTAACAAAAATCTATGATGCCCCCCTCCAAGATGATCGGCTGGATCCACTTCTGCCCAAGGATCACAACTATAACCTTTAGTGTGTATATATATATATATATATATATATATATATATATATATATATATATATTCAATTACTCGGGCGATCCATACTTGATGCCGTATTGTTGATCTCGGCAGTTTGCCCGGCAGCTCTTTAGCGGGACGGAGGGAATGGAACCATGCGTGTCGTATCATAAGCAGTGAAACACTCCAGGATGATTTTGAATTTCTGAATTTACTGTAATAAAAAAGTCCTTAAATCTAAACTTAACTTAATTTCACATGAAAGGGATGTCGACCTCCACAGGGCGCGTGCACCCTACATGGCTGCAAGGGAGTTTTACGTTTGACTAATACCACTTCGCGGGCCATAATAAATGGCCCTGCGGGCCGCCAGTTGGACAGCCCTGGCCTAGGGTATCTGCGCGCACGTCCGCTGCCTCGGTGGCTGACGTTCCCTGAGAGGTCAGGTGGAAACGCTCTATCGGTGAGTGATCCCGAGCCCGGATTACACTTCCGACGACTCGGGATGTTCATATCGAAAGTTGAGTTTTGCAATATTGTAGACTCCTTTTTCATTCCGTCTTCAAATACATACGAAAAAAGTACGAATTATCGAAAGACTCACTTGAAATAAATTATTAAAACAGTTACTCAATAGTAATTGTAAAAACCATTATTATTTCTTTTGTATTATAAATTATTAAATTATATTCTAATTTGTTTTCTTTATTTTGTAATGCTCTTGTTTCATTAGAAAAGTGTATATAACATGTAAACTTATCAACAAAATAATGTAAAGCATCAACCCGCTGCTGATCTTATTGAAAAAAAAAGTTACTCAATGGAAAATGCGAACGGAACGGAAACAACACTAGCGACTGTTATTTAATAATTTATTATTCAGTTTCATTTAATGTTTATTAATTTCTGTGAATAATAATAATAAATCTTTATTGCACAATTTCCTCTCGTATAAATCGTACATAAATCAAAATAATAGTGATGTGAGAAAATGTCAACAGCTAGTCACCGTGTAATTGCTAATTTTCAGACTGATCGACAAAAACTTCAAAAGTTCATAAACACAACAAATAAGGAAGTATATAAAAATAAAAATATAGTAAAATATAGAAAAAGGACCGTTACAGGGTAAGGCAGGTCAATGTTCCATATAGTATATTCAATATTCTCTCCTGTTTTCAAACTGGAGGTTATGCGTGACGACGTACTGACGCGTTCTTCCACTTGCTGAGCACCCGGGCCCTGAGCCTGCTGCCTCGCTGGCGGTGCGGAGCTGAGATTAGAAAGGACAATGTTCTATCGGTGACTGCGAAAACTCGGTATTACTCTTTTGGCGAATCAGGACGATAATAAAGATAATTTGTCGCATTAAATTGTGAACTATGCAAATATGTATCTGCTCTTATTTATGGAGTATTCAATGCAACCAGACACCTATACAATAATTAAATATCAGTACGTTAAATCACTTCAGTGCTCTTTGCGATGTTAATCTCATGGATTTTCAAATTGGAATTCCGGTCTCAAATATTGTACCTTTACCTGAATAACCAGATCCTCTGAATTGGTGCAAAAACGAGGTAAAATGGCAACAGTGTATTTTTGTTTCTGTAATAGGTATTTTTGTTTCAGTAATCGGTATTTTTGTTTCTGTAAATCATTTACGGAATATATTAAATTAAAACCAAATGCATAAATAATTATAAACGTGTTTTAAAAATTATTTACTTAATGAAAATACTGCTGACTACCTTACGGTACCTATGTTAAAACACGTTACTCTTATCCGGCTAATTTTGGCATTGGTCATATAGCGCAGACTAAAGTAAGATGCTTTTCGAGGTTGGGGCTTCTTGTGTGTTGTCGATAAGTATTTTGACACAAAAATGCCTTGTGAATTGCTAACTTTGGTCTTCTGATAAACTGCCATTTGATATTACTTTCATTTTAATTAACATTCTTAAGTGAGATGAGCAGATAAGGAAAAAATATGCAGGACATTTTATCCTAATAAAACGAAATGTATTTTTTTTGGAATCCAGCTACATAATTTGCAGCTATGAATCTTGCTGATGTGAAATTAAAAGGTTGCACATCAACTCATGGATGAGGCAACACAGTCGCAGATGGCCCGTGTTCTTTTCCCTACTGTATTCTTTGAGTACTGTTGCTTTCGAAGATAAGATTGAACTGAAGAAGCTAACGAAGACATGCAAGGCCGTTACCGCACAGGTGGCTTATTATTTAGATATTATTGCGTCGCAAAGCCATCTGTTTTCAAACAAGACCTGTTGCAAGGTGAATCCGCTTGTTGAAGCAAACCCCCAAGACATTCTACAGCATGGCCGGTTGTTTCATTTATTAAATTCATAAATTATTAATTTTGGCAAAACATTTAAGATTAAATTACAAATGTATAGAATTGCAATTTGTCCCAATAATGAAATCTCGACTTTTTATGTCAAAACGTTGGCGTGAAGAAGACGCCATTAATGAGGAGAGTGTAGCTGAACTATCCGTGAGCCTCCGCCAAGAATGTTGTGTGCATCGATCGGGTGCTAAGCTAATGCGCGGGCCGCGCTGCACTTATAAGGAGAGCAGGCAGCGGAAGCGGAGGCGCGCGCGGAACGGAAGCTCTCCGCCCCGACGCCGCGCCCTGGGGAACTCCGCCTCTGATTCACGCCGCCCGCCCGCCACGCCGCCCCGCCGCCCCGCCGCCCCGCCGCCCCGCCTCCCCGCCGCCCCCACTACGGCGCGTCATCTTCCGAGTGCCCGCCTGGCTCCGAACGCCCGCCCGACAGCCGGATTTCCACAGCGCGTCGCGGCGCGGCAATCCATCGAAAGCTAGCGGCTCCAAAAAAACAAATTCAACCAAACCATATCAAAAATGAAAGGCTAATTGAAAACCATCTTCTCAAATTTTAGGCTCTTTTGGATTTCCAAAAATCGTGGGCGCTCCTGACGCGGTAGGTCATGGTGAAGTCGTAGGCTTCCGCGGCCGGAGTCATGTGAATAATCTTGGCTGTCCGGGTGACGCCGCGTCGAAGGCTGTGTTGCCTACGTTTCGATCATTTCGTGGTCTTCCTCAGGGCTGGTCTGCGCTGGGGTGGTGAGCGCTCGGGATTATATAGGTCTGAGGGGTCGATCCCGATATCATGGCTAGCGGTGGATTTTGATGACACAACATTGCCCAAAATGATCAATAAAATGCTCTTAAAATGTTAAAAATATGCCCCGAAAGCCCCCCCTCAAAAAAACACGTAAAATATTGATCAAAAGGAATTCGGATGAATAACTCAAGCTGGATACTTTACTGATGTAATCCAGACTTCTATTCATTCAAGGGCACTCAGCTTGCAAAATTTGGCTTGGACTCTTCTTTACCAGGAAATCTCTGTCTTTAGTTATCCCGAAACCGGCCGAACCGACAATGGCGCTACTAGATGTCACAAGAACCTTCGATCACGTAGAACGGCTGGCATTACAATTTCTGAGCGAAGAAATCGAATAAGCTACTCAAGAATTCTGTGAAGAACATATTTTGTACGTCGTAAATATTATTTCAAGCAAGTACCATTAAAATTATATTAAAATCGATAAAATTAGCGAAAAATGCATTAAAAATTACGGAAAAAAGTAAAAAATGACTTATTGGTCGAAAGCGACGAAAAATGCAACAAAAAACAACATAAAATGAGTTATTACATAAAATTAATTTCTATAATAACCGGCATTGTTCTAATGTGAAAAGGAAGAAAAGGCATTTCATCACCTGATTTCGTAATTTTGAAATATAGTGGTTATATCGGGGTATTGATGCAGTGTTGTTTCACCTTTTCAGCGAAAAACAAAAAAAAATGTATTTTGATTAGAGGAAGAAAATTCATAATTCTGAATGGACCTTTATTAGGTGTGTGAGTTGTTGGGGCCTTGCAGTATGGCAGTCCCCCTACATCAACTATACCAAAATTAACTATTTAATATTGCAGTTAATTGTTCCATCTTCTATTATCTGTTTACATTTTCTTCCAATGGGTTTCTAACCCATATACTAGGCGGGACTCCCTGTTCGACATTGATTTTCTGAAAATTTTCAAACCAATTTCGTCTATGTTTTATTACTTTTTCACATACTCGAGTTACTTTCTAATTTCTGTTGGACAACTTCATTTTTCCAGGCTCAATGATCTGCATCCCGCTTAATTTCCTCACTTTTTTTGCTCATGTCTCCAATTCATAGAAGTTATGATGTAACTAGAATGTCATAGGTTCTTGAAACATTGTCTGCATCACGATTTTGGCATTTACATCACTAAAGTGGCAGGCACATTTTCCGTGAGAGTAATGCTTCATTGTTAAATTTGATTTGACATTTCATAACGTGCAGACTTTCAAATGATGCATTAAAATCATTGCTAATGTGTGCAGTAAGGCTCGCGAAGTTCGCTTTAATTTGAATTATTACTTTCTATTTCTGTGAAATGAGTTTTTCTTATTTTAAGATTGTGTCAGATATTTATATTTAAAAATATATTATGATAGAATATACTACATTATATTGAAAATATATTGCTATCAAGGGCGTGTGGGAAAATGATTGACTAAAAAAAATTGTAACTGAACAAGCAAAATTGTGAAAAATAGAAATAAAGAGGCCATATTAAAATTATTTTAGAATGATAATTTCTTTCTGTAATGAACTTGTCATTGTTGAAGTGAAAGTTTCAGTGATGAAATACTGTTATCGGTGTAAATGATGTGTGCTTTCACAGGACCGATGTGCATGAAACATTTCAGTGAGCTGATTGCAGTGCACTCTGATCACGACAGAGGAAGGGGAGTTTTGATTTAGGCCGCTGAGCCACGAGGGCAGTAAAAACTGTACGTCATAAAAATGGTCATATTTCTTTTTGGTTAGGTGTCCCTTGTGGGCAAAATGCTTATGCGTATTTTAATAGCAATTGATGGTGGGAGTATTTTACATGCTACTGACCTACATGCTGCTGCCGTAGTACGTTTGCTATGTAGTATTCAAGTGACATATGTTTATTGATTTATTTATTTATCAATTTATTTATCTATTTATTTATCAATTTATCTATCTATTTATTTATGTACGTATGTATTTATGTGATTACTATTTTGCATACTTAGCTTTTAAGAATATGAAAACGTAAGTATTATGTATGTCATGTTGAAATGAAATGAATGAAAAATGATTTCTCTTGAATTAAACCATAGGTTCCCAGCGGTGGTGGAACCGCTCCCAGTGTCGCTAGAGCCTTCCATGGGGCGGTAACGCAGTAAACGTCAAATCGCGGGGAGTGGAGGGGCTCGTTAAGGTAGTGGAGAGGCGGCCGTGGCGTACCTACCCTATCAGCACCGAAACAGTCCAAAAGTATTGAATTGTAATATTAAACTAGTAGTGCTAAAACAGCATATGCTTTCCAGCATTATTTCTAAATTTACAATTTTCAAAATTTAGAGAGTTCATCGAAAATGAGACCCACGCCATTCTTTCAAGCATCCCATCTTTTATCCGTGAAAAAAAATTAAATTAAATTAAAAGTTTTAAAAAATAAGGAAAAAATTGGAGAGGTTTTTAAGACACAAAAATGTTAAATTGTTGGACGGTTTAGGTGCTAACGTTCACCACAGACGGACAGTCAGACAGGTAGACATACGTTTTGCTGTCAATCGATTTGTCGGTAACAATGACCCATAAAACATGGATTGTGACTACACCACGTGTTAGTGGATATTTTCCTATATTTAGCAACAGAATGTATGTATTTCTTCGATACCAGGACCCTGCAATAAGTGTTTTCTGTCGAAAATTCGCCGTTTTCCGACCCACGGTCACATAACTTTCTCTTCTTGGTACCTTGGTAAGGGCGAGAAATTAAAAATATTTATAAAATATAGTTTACAAAATTGATCGCGTGGGCGGAGGCAACATTACATCGGCAGCAGTGAGAGTCTCTTTTTCTTATTATTTGCTAAATCGCATTTCCTGCACCCTATATGGCTGAGCATTGATTTATTGCAGAAGCTAATTAACTGCCAAGAATAGGAACAGACAACATAACGATATGCGATTGTTGTTAGCAAAGGTGGAACCCGACATTGATAAATTGTGAAAACTCCACCAACCTCAACCATTTCATAAGGTTCTTTTTTATTTATTGCAAATTTTCTGTTTATCTCATGATTTTTTTCTTATTCATTTTGGGTCTAATTTTCAAATTGTAATAAAAAAATTATTAAACATTTGGTTGTATGCTTCATTAATTTCTACTATACGATTTTAATATACAAAAAAACATAAATTAGGTACCGATAATATGCAACATTAGTTTCATATTTCATGTAATGAATATCAACCTACTGGGAGGACTAGGGTCAGTTGGAAATTTTTTCTTCTACGGGGCGGTGATCTAGAAAAGGTTGAGAACCTAAGAACTAAATTTTCTTTATTTGATAAATAAATATATATTTACGTATGAAGTGAATATGAATTAGATACCGCGTTTTATCCAGTATAGCCTCTTCCGATCATGTCAAACGCATGTTTAGTTTAGTTTAGTTAATGCCTTATTTTACGTGGCGAGACTCGGGCCATCAGGCCCGAGCCTCTTCCGATCATGTCAAACGCATGTCGCATCTTTACGAGAAGGTTTCACTCTCCCTTCGTGTTTGTCAACCACGTTTCCCCATTTCCCTCTCCCCGCGAGGAACTGCAACCGGGCTGTCGCATGTCGTCAGGGCGCGTCCGCGCAGGCAGGTGAATGTGCGTAGGCGCCGTGCAACCGCTGCGTTGCGCCGCGAAGGCCGCCGCCGCCGCCGCCGCCGTCACCGGTTTCCAATTTACGCCCCGCGAGGACGCGCGTCACCGGGGCCATCGATTGCGACCGCGCGACGCTCTCGGCCCTCCGTCGCTTGTCTTCGCCGTCGAGAGAGCTGAGCTGAGCAATTGCATTTAGCTCATTGCCAAAAGCAATCGGCGAGTAGCACAGCAGTAATGAGCTAAAAGCTATTGAATTTAATGCCGCAGTTGCATTTAATTGCTTTTATTGTCGCTGTATCTGCAACGATTGTGTCCGGGAGGTTCTAGGGTTCGTGTCCCGATGTTGGCGGATTTTCGACACTATCACCCAGTGAGGTCCAGTTCAGTCGCTGTATGGAGGAGACCTCTATTGGCCGGCTGCTCTGATCGGTAGCTTCGACACTATCACATAGCCAGTTCGAATTCAGCGGCTGTCTGGAGGAGAACTAGCGGCCGGCTGCTCTGATCGGTAACTTTCCGTGGTTTCCAATCAATACCGGGTGTAAACTGGAGCAGTGCCCTCACAAAAGCGAGCGGACTTCGCGCGATCTTTCCTTCCTCTGCCTGGTCCTGTTCTCTCCCCTTTGCCACACACACACACACCTGCAAAAACTACACTGCCACATATGTCTGGAGCTAGAGCTTGTCGCGGCTGGGATGGTGCCCCGCTTGGGAATATACCTGGAGGGATAAATCCGCCGTAAGCCGGCGTTGGTGGGTGCTAGATCTCATCATATATTGGGGAGGAACATCGTCACCGTCCGATATAAAACATTCACTTCACCAACAGGACTAATGACCATACCAGTTGACGTGCCCGGAAAAATCAACCAATCAGTAAATCGAAGGAAGTGACCCACGCCACTCGCGCGGGGGCAAACCATTGCGGCAACCACTTATCAACTGGCGCTGGAGTCATCCGTGGAGCTCCACCGCCGAAGTCTACTTCGTCCTATCGGAGACCACTTCAGTAAATATTAAAGGAAAGGAGATTTTTTTAAATTAAAAGAAACACATTTGTTTCAGAATTATTTTTTTTTAAAGCAATAAAGCCCTCTCAAACGACCGCGGTCGCTAAGGCAGTAATGCTAAAGTGAGTGTGGAGCATGAAGTCGCAGAACCGAGTAGGCACCGGCGTTTTCAACCTTGTGTTTCATCATGCTTTACCTTTCTTATCATAACATGTTATTCCGGGCCGGTGTGGGTGTAGGAAGAGATTGCCTATGACCCAATTCATCTGAGTCAGCTGCCCTACATGATCCCTCAGTTGTAGCATGGAGTACCTTTCCAGTACTCCTGTACCAAGTATCATCCCAGAACCTCGTGTATCATGGGTGAAAAAGAGATTTTCGATCTCAAGAAAATGTGCGAAAATTGTATTTGTCCGCTACACAACACATGCAGTTTCTACTGTTTATTGATGAAATTAAATGAAATCAAATCATATCACGGGCTACTTCGGGCACAGATGAAATGATACAGGACAGTGATGGGCCTAAGGGCTACCTCGGCATGATATTCGGAGAATGGAGGAAATCTTCATTGGAAGAGTTCCCTGAGTAGAAGGGTGTCTGGTAGTGTCCTCAGGTTTAGATAGATGATAGCCGGGAAAAGAGTCGGAGTAAACCGGAAGACAAACACGACCAAAAAGAATAGAGAAATATACGTATTTACGGTCATATCTCATTCATACACGAATTACTACTTGTTTCCATTAAGTTGAATGAACCAAGTCAAAACAATTAAGTACTTTAGACAATTAAGTACTTTACTACATTAGATCATTTACAAAAACAAAGATATCGCAGGAGTATCCAACTTTTCATGCAGAGACTTTTCACATACTCGAATGTAATTCTGAAAACACAAAAGATTGATCGAATTGGAAAATGAATAGTAGAGATAAAAAAGTATTACTAAAAGTAAACAAACTCAAGGGGAAAGATGTGATGTGACAATAGGAAATTAAAACAAAGGAAATTACGTTTATTTAATTAAAAATGATTATATATAAATAAATACATTTAGTAATATTAAAAATCTTTAATTTTATTTCAAGACCTCCCAATGCTCACAACCCTCCCTTTGCACGAGTTTGAAATTTCTTCTCTGTGTAAATCGATGACGTCACTGGCAGAAAAGATAATGAAATTCGAATCACAAACTAGGAGATATTAATTTGTAAAACACTGAAAGGAACATTGTCACTGCAGTAAATCCTTTTCTCTTATAAAACGGCAGTGTACACATACGAAATAATCGTATCATTTTCCTGATAAGTATCCCTATTCCCCCGAACACAATCTGCCGTTCTGGAAACGCGCATTCGCGATGGCATTACCCCGGCATTGAAAACGGTCGTGCTTCACCGTCAGAAGTAATCTCGCGTGCGCACATGCATTAGTAACCCGCGAACGAACCGTCATGCTGGAGCTAACCTGTAGCAGCCTGAGAAATATTGCTAAACGTACCATTTTCAGTCTGTGACTCGGAAGCTGTTGGCTGGCTGCTCCCGCACGGGCGCGGAGGATGCAGGGCCCCGGGCTGGGGTGCATTCTGCTTCGCCAGCGAATGCAACGTGGCGCCCCCGCCCCGCCCCGCCACGCCCCGCGCCACCCCGCCGCGCTGCCCACTGTTGCTATTCGCCGTTTCAAATGAAACGAACTCTCTCGCCCCTGCTGCAACGCTCGATGCGCCCGCCAGCGCCCCCGCGCCCGCGCCCGCGCCCGCCTCGCCCCCGCCCCCGCCCCAGCCCTCGCGCCCGCCCCCGCCCCCGCCCCCGCCCCAGCCCCCGCGCCCGCCCCTGCGCCCGCCCCCACGCCCGCCCCCGCCCCCGCGCCTGCCCCCGCGCCCGCCCCCGCGCCCGCCCCCGCGCCCGCCCCGCCCCCGCCCCGCCCCGCGCCCGCGCCCGGCCCCGCCCCGCCCCCGCCACCCGCACCCGCGCCCTCCCCGCGTCTGCCCCCGCGCCGGCCACGCTTGTACAGCCTATGCGACCTCTGCCGTTGTCACTGTCGTCGTTGATGCTCTGCTGCTTTATCTTCGTTCATGCCTCCTCCGTTCTAACACTGCCAACTACCACAAGCTTTGCTGGTTGGATTTCGACTTCTTCGTTTCTCTTCTCCTCTTTGACACTGTGCTCTTTGGCTTCGTTAGGTTCACAGCATTTCTACTCTACTACCGTTTATTTTGGTTTTCCCGCCTTGCTGAGAGACCGGCGACGCTGCTGTTGGCCCGCTGCTTTATCTTCGTGTTTTTGCTTCCAACTCGTCTAGTAGTTGCCAGCTAGCACAACCATTGCTCGATGTAATTTGACTTATTCGTTTTTCAACATCTCTTTGACCTCTCGTTGGCATTGTTGCTCTTCCATTTCGTGAATTTGGGTTTTCTTTTGAGTCTTCATGCAAACTGACAGACATCACTTTGCTAGATTTGACCTCAGTTTCATTCGTCAGTTCATTCATTCAACCTCCATTTTATTTGAATCCCCTGCCTACAAACATCTATTGTCACAATGTCAACCATTTCCTATCTTATCAACACTCTGGGTCCATTACGTTCCTTTCGCAGTGCAATCGCCGTATGACGACTTGTAAAAAGAAAACAATTATGTAATATTTCGTCTTATCGAGTTTTGAGTTAAAACACTCCATGGGAATTTTCAGAACTCTACTCTGCCTTTTTCTCCAAATTTCGCATTTCCCTAATAACTCTCTGCAAGCGTGTTATTCTCGGCAATTTAATCGCAATATTGCATTTCTCAGACCATTCATCCCTCCAGGAAGTCTCAAAATCGCCTTCGTCCTTGTAACTTTCACGCGTATATTATAATATCTTTATTCGCTTACATTTACAGAATGACCATCCCAACAGCACAGTACTCGGCCTCACATCACCCTCTCTTGTTCTCTCCTGCTTCCAGGTCGTTTACGCTGTCCACCATGCCCTCGCTCATGAATTCGGTCGCACTAACGCTTTCTCTTCGCTTTCCACTCTCCCACCCCCTTACACCATACAAACTCGATATTGAACTAAGTCAACTTAGATCATACTTGCATTCTATTGTTCCTGCTTCCGCGTCGTTCACCGTGCTCATTCCGTCCCTCGCCTTCGTCCACATTCTCCTAGTTTCGGGACCTTTCCTCCTGACCCACTAAGTCTCTATCCCTTTGGCTTCGTTAGTTCATCGTTGTTCATCTTTTCCACTCTACACCGTTCTCAGCCACGCCCCCAGTAGCCCTGGGAAACGTTTCCTCCCACCCCTCTCCCTTGACCTTTCCTGCTTCCGCGCCGCGCTGCGCCGCTGTCCCATGCGCAGCGCGCACTCCGTTCCCCGCCTGCCCCGCGGGCGCCCTGGGGAACGCCGCTCGCGTCCCCTTCGCCGCAAACGCAAATGGCAACGGGGCGAGCGAGCCGTGACCGGCGCTGGCGGAGCTCGCAGCGAGGTTAATATTCTGTGGATGTAATCGCAGCGCATCGCATTATATTCGCTGCTATTAGCATTCGTTGTTTATGCAGACTAATGTACAAATCCCGCGCGCGGCATTGCGGGCGTTATACATTCGGTTAATAAATTACGCGCGGACTGGTGGCGCGCATATGGGCGCGGCGGCGGCGGCGGCCGTGGGAGAAAACGGGCAACAAATGGGCATTGTGTGCAGCGGGGCGACGGCCGCGGGCGCGGGCGCGGACGTGCGTGCGTGGGGCGGGGGCGGGGGCGGGGGCGGGGGCGGGGGCGGGGCGGGGGCGGGGCGGGGGCGGGGCGGGGGCGGGGGCGGGGCGGGGGCGGGGCGAGGGCGGGTCGCCCGGGGTGAATCGCAGCGAGGGCGCAGTCAGTGCAGCTGGCCGATGCGCCGCCGCCGTGCCCATTGGCACTCATCTGAACTGCAGGTGCTTACTCTTCTGGGAGAGAGGGTGAGGTTACATCCACCGTTGGTTAGATTAAAATCTGCGGAGTTTTTGAAGCTTATGTGTGATATAAGTAAACAGTACGATTGGAAGTCACATTTCACTTCTTTATAACTTTATTCCTTGACTCATTGTCAGTCCATAGTGGTTATAATTAGAAAATTCTCTTCGAAATGAAATTCTAAATTAGACATCTTTCAGATCGAAGTGTTTAGTGTTCATTGTCACAAGACGATGGGAAGTCACATATAACTTTGTTCCTTAACCCATTGTCAGTCCACAAAAAATGTCTGATTAGTTGCTAGTGATTCCGGGTACATCAACTACTGAGGTCATTAGTCCCGTAAGTGTCATACATGTTTTTAGATCGGGAGGTGGCGGTGATCTTCCACCGCTGGATGGCGAGATCCGGCGCAGACCTACCGTCGACTAGCGGGGCTTTCCCTACCCAGGTATCTCCCACCAGTGGGGCACCTCCCCAGTCGAGGAAAGTTCTAAGCTCTCGACCGGTATCCCGGCATGTCTGGTAGTCTAGTGTTTGTTAGTGTAAGTGTGTGTATGGAGGGGGAGTGTGGATAGGACAAGGAATGGAAGGAAAGATCGCGCTCAGTCCGTGGTCCGTTTGTTAGGGTACTGCTCCGGCATTCACCTGGTGTTGATCAGAGAAACCACGGAAAACTACCGATCAGAGCAATCTCCCTCTAGAATTCTCCTTCAGACAGCGACAGAATCCGACGTAGCTGACAAGCTAGTGTCAAAATCTTGCCAATGTCAGGACTCGAACCTAGGACCTCCCGGATAGAGGCACTGCAGTGATATCAGTTGATTCACTGAGCCACCTCTCACGGTCCACAATAAATATAAATAGAAATTTCTCTTCTAAATGAAATTTAATTTCAAAATTAGTAATTGAAGTGCTTTTGTCTTGTGATCATAAACAAAACTTAAAAACTTCTTTTTCATATCAATTCGTTTAATCATGAAACAATATTGTAATTGTTTGATTATATTCACAAGATGGATAACATTTTATAAATACTAAACGTCAGCTTCTAACTTCGCTGTTACAAACTTTTATTTTGTCTAGATCCAATCTGATTAATCAGTAACTAATAAAAATTTTATTAGTTCACATGACAATAAATATAAACCATTGTAACAAAATAAATATTTGGTTGTAATGTTCCATTGTAGTGACACAAAGTATGTATCGGAACATATGGTTCCATTGTACTCGAACATCAGTACATAACCGCTCACGATGCAAATAGGTATATGCAAACAATAATAGGTGTTCTTACAAAAAGGCTTGCATTTGTGTATGAATACATTTATATTTTTCGAATCAAATTTAAGCCTTCAAGTTTTTGCTGTTCTTGAGAGAACCGGATAAGGTCCTGCGAATGAAGGGGATAACTTGGACTACGAAACTTCTGTTCGAAGGTATACATGTGAACTTGCAAGCAAATCTTTATAGACAATATATCCCTTGGAGTCTTTCTCTTTTCTCTCACGGGCGTTGACATCTTGTAAAACATCGCGTAATGATACAATGGAATTATAAAGTTAAATAGAATGGGAACTACAAATTTTTATTGTATTAAAGAAATCATTCGACAAGCGTAATGTTTCATCGTACAATTTCAGCGCGTGATACGTTAATTTAGTTTCAACATGCATCGAAGTACCAATAATATAATAGATAACTGTTTATACCAAGAAGAAGTAGAAGTTACAACGCATTGAATAGCGGACATCAATGTTCTATTCAACATTTCCACTACACCTTGGATTGCGGGTGCCATGCGGTTGTGTGCTTGTGCCGTATCCCAAACAATCTGCATACTGTTTGAAATGTTGTGATTCAAATTGACGATCTTGATCAGTAGTGATGATGTGTGGCGTGCCGAACCGTGCAATCCAATGTATAAATGTGAGTGCTATCTTCTCAGCGGAGATGGTTTACAACGCAATAACTTCTGGCCAATTGGAAAATCAGTCAGCGATAATTAAACAGTCATGATAACCGTGAGAAACAGGAAGTGGTCCTATACTATCCAAATGTAAACCACGATGTTTTCTTCTTACAATTGGTGTAATTGGGGCAAGAACTTGTCGTACAATCTTCTTACGTTGACATATTGGCCATGCTCTGATCCATGTATTACCATCCCGTTTCACGTTTGCCCGTACAAATATATCTGTGACCAGTTTCAGAGTATTCCGTATACTAGGATGGGACATGTTGTGGATTATGTTAAAAATAATACGTTTATACGAAGCTGATAGAAAATGTCGACATTGTGATAAACTGATGTCACACCATACAAAAATATTAGAACCTGGAATATGCACACATTGCAATTGAAGAGACTTTTTTTACAGGAGCATAATGAATTAAACTCTTGTAACGTATCTAGATGCTGATAATTCAAAAATTGATTTGTAAGAGCATCAACCTCAATATCAGAACGTGAAAGGGAGTCAGCTACAATGTTGTTTTCTCCTTTGAAAAACCGTGTACCGGTGGTAAATTGAAAAACAACGTTTGATTTATGTGCTCTGGCTCATTTTTCTTTTGTAAATCTTCTATAGAAATTAAACATTCCTAAAATTCTTCCGAGGATTTTTGTGTCTACGGAAAAAGTAGGTCGTTAATCGCCGCAACACATGATTGAGCAAAACGCATTTTTTCAGATTTAACTATGTACCGTATTCTTGAAGTTTTCGAAAAATAGTTCTTAAATGTAGTATTCTTCTAGGGTATGGGAGTATAACATCATAATAACATCATCGATGTAAGCAAAACAAAATGAATGTAAATCTAGAAGAATACTATCTATAAATCGTTGAAAAGTTTGTCCTGCAATCGTAGATGTAGGGTATCTATCAGGTATTGTTCTACATTACATAAGCGTTAGTCGCACAATTCATTATTCTTTTTTTACCATGTGCAAAAATGAAGCCCATGAAATATCGGACCTGCACACCATACCTTGTTGACGCATGGACCATTGTACTGGAACATCAGTACAACAATATTTCGGATAGTATAGTAAACAATACAGTGAGGTCCATAAGAGGATGCATGATAATTGCAAATCACTACATCACTCATTAGTTCTTCATAAACAATTCAAAATCACGTGATCGTGTTATAAACGAAACATATCCGCCGAATTAAAGAGAAAGTGCAAGAAAACAGAGTGAGTTCACTAACCTTCCCGTTTTCCTCTTTCCTTTATTCTTCAATTCGATTCTATGTGTTAAGAGATTATTTAAAATATTTAATAATTTTCCAGTGCCTTCTGAAGCATTGATACGAAACACCATGACTTACGTAACCAACAACCTTGCGATTTGCAAACGCATGGCCTCACATGCCTTGCCTTCATGTACATGAATAACAGATCTTTGTGAGGGCTGCAATATGTTTGTTCACTGTGGATTTCAATATGATGGCTTGTCGAAAGGCGTCGTTTCGACATGTTGGACATTTGATTCTATTCTTAATCGTTCTGTTGAAATCTTTTATCTTTCAGTAGTGTTCATAAGTAATGATGCTCGAGGGAAAGTTCAATGCTTCGTGAATAAAGCAAGTTATCAAGATACTCTTGGGAAGAGGACGAAGTAACCAAAAAAATGTAACAATATCACTTAATCTTAGACGGTGCTACTATACATTTTGTGGCTTTCCATGTGCCGTAATTCTGGGGAATATCTCATCTTCCGGTGTTTCATAAATTTCCTCTACTCCTTGTTCCAGGAGGATATCCGGAATACCGAACATTGTCACCATAGCGAAGTAAATCGTTTCGTAATTGCTATAGAGCACGCAAAGAAATTATGATTATTTCTCTTCATTATCTTTATATTATTATTATTATTGTTATTATTATTATATTAGTATTATTATTAGTGATTTTTGTCGTTCGTTACGCTAAATGAAAACATTCAGACTTAGTTCTTCTTTTCTAGAAATTCAAAGACTTCATCATGCCCCTTGATTAAAAGTGAGAATATATTACTTATAGAAACATATTTACAATAATTAGAAGTGTTTATGAATTTTATAACATCTTACTCTCACAATTTGTACTAATTTTTCATTAGAACTTTTATGTAGTACTTCATTTAAAAGTCAGTGTACTATGTTTTAAAAAGTATGTTGATATTTCCTTCGAGCAATAAAGTATTCATGTTCCGACGTGAAATATCTGCCTCCTTATTTATTTTTTACTTCACCTATTGTAACTACAACCATATGTCAAGACAGTTTAATTCAATTCAGATAAATCAAAAATCTGAAATAACTTAGGCGATCTACAAATATTTGTAATTGGTGAGTATATCCGTTATTATGATGACAGTGCCTAACCCTTACGGTTATACTAACATTTGATGAATTCCTTATTGAATATGTGATGAAAGAATAATGCATGATCATGATGGAATGGGGAACTGATAGGCAGGGGAAACGGGAAAGCCCTGAGAAACTTACCGCGAACTCACTTAATGCGCCAAAAATTCCACATGGGTGCTCCAGGATTGACCCGCGGCCCAGCGGTGGAAGGCCAGCGGCCTGACCACTACAGCACTAGCCGCCCTCTGAAGAGGGTGCCTCACCCAACCCTACAATAGGCCTCCGCGCATCACCCCTAGCACGTCTACCCCACTCGGCACTCCGATCCCCTAGCGCACGCACGCACACGTGCAGCAGCGCTGCGGCGCGCGCGGGGTGCAAGGGCCGGGCGGGGGCGCGGGCGGCGCGGGCGGCGCGGGCGGCGCGGGCGGCGCTTTGACTGCGGGCGGCAGCTGCGTGGGCGGCGGCGGTCGCCGTGGGCGAACTCGGAAAACCCCCGCAGGCCATTTGCCGCGGCCGGCGCGGGCGCTCGCAGGCGGGGCGGGGGGCGGGGCGGGGCCAGCGCGTGCGGGAGCGAGGCGGCGGGCCGCGTGCGGAAATTAATGAACGCGCGACGAACGCGAGTGTGAAAAGCGATCAGCGTGAATCACGCCCCCCGTTTCATAAGCTGGGTTTCCGGCGGGTCACCACCCTCCCCCGCGCGGCCTCGCGTCAACCCCGCACAGCCCCAGCCACGCCCCAGCCCTCGCCACACCCGCCCACCGCTCGCAGCATTTTCATCCCGCGCCACTTTTATCATTCTCACAAACCCCGTCATCCTGCCTCCCCACAAATCTCCTCGCTCCTCCCGACTCCCCGCCTTGGACCGTCGCCCACTCAGCTTCTTCCCCTCCAACCGATGCGCTCTTACTCTCCACTACGCCACACTTCCTCCTCGTTTTGGGTCGCTCCTCTTCTTCCACCCTCGCCACCATTATCCTCCCCTAGCTCCGTTTCCAACCCCCGCCACCAGCCGCCTTTCCGCCCTAACCACCACCCCCAGCACCCTTTCATCACCCGCTTCGTTGCCATCGCGCTCACTGCCCGTCGCTTCCGGCCCCGCCCTCGCCACCAACGGGCCCTTCCGACCCCGCTGCTTGCTTCCGCCGCGGGCGCCGCACAGAGCGCTTTTTCAATGGGAAGCCGCGCCCGCGCCCACGCCCAGCCCGCGCCCGCGGGCGAAGTGAGGGTAAATTTAGTTAATTTGCTTTTTCGAGCCCCGATAATCGATAGGCGAGCGATCCGCGACCACTGCGAGCAGGGGTTTCCCGGGCCGTCGTAATTATGGTAACGCGACGCGGCCCGAAGGCTTCAACTTTTCATAATGCGCCGCGTTGCGCCATAGCAACGGCGCCGCCGCCACCGTCGCCTCCTCGTCGGTGCATGGAGTCAGGTTGGAGCGCCGCCGCTCCGGTTTTGACGAAATTGGTTCGATGTTGCGATTAATTGAGCGATATTTTCGGATCGCGGCTGTCAGCGTCAGATTTAATATTCGATGCTACGTAATTCGCTATTTTTTTGGAACTCGCAGCCTATTTTTATCTCGAAAATTCTCTCTCGTGCTATGATACTGGCGGATGATCACGTCATATCGCGTTTTTCGCGATTGTTTGTTTGCGTATTTTTGCGATTATGGCTTTTTTCCTCCACGAGCTTACTGCACTACAAGGAAGAAATACGGAATATGATTGTAGTTTGTATTGGTATTCATTTTTGCTTCGGAAATTATGCCGGAATGTAAATTTAAACTGATGCGGATGAGTCATATTTTAATTCAAAGTTTCATTAACATTGCGACGTACTTGTTAATGTATTCATAATAACTCATTTCTGCAACTAGTCTCATTACAAGTGTGTTTATTTAAAATATATATTATCAACATATTTCTGGAATATTTTAATTGATATTGTAATCCATGTCGATTCTAATTTTATAAAATGCTTTAATTTACATATTTTGTGAAGGCTGACCGAATCATAATTATTACGATTCTTTCATGTAACCAAATTTTATTAGAAAACAATAAAATAGATTATGTTGTGTGTGTGTTTCTAAATTCCTGAATAGTTTGTGCCTAACTTCCGAGCTCTCATCTCCCTCGCACGTAGCGCCCTTGCGACGCAGTCAGCGCTTTGCGGCGCCATCGCCCCACGCAGCTGCTGAGGGGGGGAGGTCAAATTAGCACAGACAGCCGAATCTGTAAGCGCGATATTCAAGTGCACGCATTGAATCAGAGGCGAATGTAGGGGGTGGGGTTGCCACAAAGTCAATATTATTTTGTAATTACACACTATGTTTTGAAAACAATTACCACTTCTTTTGATCCTATTATATCCAAAGAAATTTCCACTATGGATTTAAATATTTTTATTTCAGAACAACAATGTTGTAGTAATAGCATTTTTAGTATTTATTGAAAGTGTTTATTAATTGTCACCCTTGGCGAATGTAAATTGCATACTATCCAGGTGTTTTTTAAAATGTCCCAAAAGATGACTATTTAGCTGCCTGTGGAATAAAATATGTCCTTGAAAATCCTTATTACCTTATTTTTTAACGTTTTTGTATATCGTGAATTGTTGTCAAGAGTTGTTTAATGATTCTGTATCATCATTTCGTTATTATATTATCTCTCTGAAAATTCCACAGAAATTAGAAAGAGAAAACATGTTCAAATGCTCATTGAATTACTCATGGATTCACATTACGTCGTTCCGTTTATCAAACACTGCCACCGCTTTTATCTCAGTCGTCTATTTTGAACCAATATTACCACTTCCATAAAACACTGAAACGTACGGTTCATTTGCCATTCCCCGCAAACTCGCAGGAAGGGACTATATGCTTGAGGCTCTATGAGGGCGCGAAAAGTTCAACTCTGCTCCCGAAAATATGAATACTGACTGTAAACCATGTGTCAGTAAGTTATATCTAAACTCTAAAATTATTCTTCCTAATATCTTAGGTTTTCTAATGTTCCCTGTAAATCGCCATGACAATTGGATACAGCTTAAATTTGGGTGCAATATAACAATGCAGCCATATATACCGTGCTGTTCTGTAGAGAATGAAAATAACAATAATTACAGGAAAACATCAAATTAGCTTCTCACTGGATATGGCGTGGGTGCCGATGCAATAAAACAATGAACCTAGTGCTCTTCTGTAGAATAAGTACATAAAGAAATAATGATAATGACAAGAAAAGATCAAATTAGCTTAAGTCTAATTAGATTATCCTTTCATTTGGTAAATAATATACTAAATTCACATTAAAATTACTATGAGTTCTAGATTGACGCCATAGTTGATACCTAAATAACATGCAATCCACTTCGGATTCAATTCAACATTGATTACTGGCGTATAATCCAAGCATTTTCACCGGCGTGTACCGCTGTGCCCGGCTCCAAAGTCACCCATAACAGCGAAGCGACGCGTCGTTCATGCGTATGCAGTAATGGCGTGATGCTCTTATTTTTTCCTGAATATGACTTGAAAGTTGAGTGATTCCAGGCGCGTCAACTGCGAAAGGGTTTGCCCGTATGTGTAGTGCGTGTTTCATCGGGAGAAGTGGCAGTGATCTTCCCTCGCTGGATGGTGAGATCCGGAGCCGACCTACGTGCCGGCTAGCGGGGATTTTCCTCAAACAGGTATCTCCCACCACCAGGGAACCGCCCCTGCCGGGACAATCTCTAAGCTCCCTATCGGTCTCCTGGCATGTGTGGTAGTGTTGTGCGTGTAAGTGTAACTGTGTGCATGTAAGTGGTGAGGATAGGACAAGAAAGAGTGATCGATTGAAATGAACTCGAGGTCCTCTCAGTTTGAAACGAATATTGTAATTTTGGGAGGTTCTTAAAAGAAGCCTGGCCTTAACAACCTTCTCAAATTTTTCTCAATGATGGTTCCAAATTTGTTCATTAAATTTTCTCTTCGTATGTATACGGTAAAACACGGTGCTACTAGTCTCATTTTCGGCGATCACTCAATTATTCGAAAATTGCATAAAATTAACATTGCAAATCTACAAATTTGGGGTTAGTTTTGCTCATTATTCATATTGTTCATTTAAACATTATCTGTTCTAAAAAATCAGCTCTTAGTAAAAGGTCATGTACAATTTTTTGACGAAACGATTTGTCTTTACGTAATTTCTGCTTGAAATTAATGTAATTGATAAAAAAACATTTGCTCAAAAAATACTCTATTTTTTCTGAAAATTTTCCCACATAAAACACGGGTCGAGAATGCGGGAAGAATGACTTAAGTCTCATTTCGTTGAACTCCGTGAATTTTCCTAATTGCAAATTTAGCAATAATTCGAGAAAGTATGAGCTGTTGTAGCGCCACTTATTTATTATTCTTTTCCCATATCCGAATGAACTGAAGTGCGCAGTAGAACCTAGCCCGCGCTAGGTTGGTACGGCAAAACCGGGATTTTAAAAAAAGTGATTGCATTGTTTTTCGTAAGGTCCACTAGGCCGTCACGTTTAGAACAGGACCTTTCGTAGCGTCTGCATTTTGCAAAACGTCCGAAGAAAAGATCGGTTGGAGATTCCGCCACTCCGTTTGGTCCACACCGATGACGTTATCGGCACGTGCATCAGGTCGGGAGGGCTTTTCCGCCGTTTCAGTTGCATGGTTATGTGAAGCGTGAGGAGCAAACATGGATGTGTCCAATTTAATTATGTTAATCCTGAATTATCCCGAGTTGTACAACAAGGTATTAAGTTCTATATTATACATTACTGACCTCTCGGAAATATAATTTAGTTGGTTAGCTGAACAATCTGTATCAAGGAGTAACATTTGCCAAATTTAAAATAACAGGTATTTATAAGAAGCTGTGCAATATGAGTGAAACTGGGTATGTTTGGGCACGGTGAATAAATTATATCATCTTTTGAAATGATACTTTCATTTATTAATCAATATAAATTATTTTTGTGTCTTCTTTGCGCAAATTATTATGTCATGTTTGTAGCAATTATTTTCTTAAGTTTCTAAATAAATTTACGCAATTATCACTATGTCCCTTAGTTCAATATCATTGTTTACTCTGTGGATACTGATCAATATTTTTATATATACTTGTGTTTAGGTATGTACTATATAAAATATAGTACATCAGTGCCGTACCGACACGGTACCCGCCGAGTTTTAACTCCCAAAACCTTCTTTATGGGCTTGGAAGGTGAAACAATAATCGCAATTCATCTCATGCAGTGCGAATTTCTTTTTTAGGGAAACAAATACTGACAATGAGAGCATTCCTTGACTTGTTATATTCCCTTATATTTCTAGTTTTACTGAAGTACGAATCAGGCAGCAGCAGGCGGCCACAGAATCATGTAGTCACAATAACAGATTCAGATAACGGAAACATTATACTACTACAGCTTCGTTTACGACAAATGTCAGTTTACTAGTGTCGCAAACATTCCTTTTTTCTGGAATGTAACTTATAAATTGATATGACGGATAAATATCACGATGCAGTCAACATTCAGTTCCACTTTAAAGGATGTAAATAACAACAGTTACTGTAAAATTTGAAGTGAGCTTTCCATGAATGTTTAATATCGTTATGTTTCCTTTTTACTTTCTCGCTGCAGTGTAGAAAGTTATGTAATGCTGCGCGAAAAAACAGCGAATTTTCGGCAGAAAAATTCTTATTACATAGCCCTGGTAACGAAACAGTGAATACATCCAGTTGCTAAATTTTGAAAAAATGCTCTAACACGTGGTGTATCCAGAAGCCATGTTCTGTGGGTTCCTGATATCGAAAAATCGAATGACGGCAAAACGTCTCTCTCCGCCCGTCCGCCCGTCCGCCCGTCCGCCCGTCCGCCCGTCCGCCCGTCCGCCCGTCCGCCCGTCCGCCCCTCCGTCTGTGAACAACGCTAGCGGAAGACCTTTTGGCCGATTTTCTCCAAAATTAATGTTCCTCAATGGATGTGGCTGATGTCGCGGCCCCTTGAATTTGAAATCGATATTTTAATTGGGGGGGGGGTACTTTACATGAAGCCCCTGGGACCTTTTCAAAATTCTCAAAAAAATGGCTCCATCTTTTTTTATTAAATTTTGTTGTTAATGTGAATGACGTTTAAGAAAATGGTGCTGGTCTCACGTTCGTTAAAAACCCCGATTTTTCGAAAACTGCAAAAATTCAAGTCAGAGCCTCCCTACAACTAAAATATTAAATATAGTGATTTTCCCCTAATGAAATCTATTCCTTAAAGATAGATTTTAAAACAAGGTCATGCCCAATTTTTCAAAAATTTTAGTACTTTTCGCGAAATTTTGCGTTAAAATACGGGCGAGGAAGTACGTAGTATTGTTTTAGCACCAGTACATTATCTGAGTTTCCTGAAGTAGTACCCAGTAAATCACCACGAACCGTAGATCGACTCTTTGTAAACTGACGTTGTATCATAACAACACGCAATCCGCTTCGCCTCCGACTAGTTCACGCGAGCGTCGCGTCGCAAGGGTTTTCACGCGCGTTGCCCGGGTCGGCTCCGCGCCGCGAGAGAGCCACCCCATGGGAGAGTGGCGCCACCCCTGCTCTGCGGCTGAAGCAACGGCGTAAGCGCGCCGCGCTCTTTCCGTCCCGAAACGCCGCGATGCGTTATCTAAGACGCGCGGGCCGGGGCGGGCCGGGGCGGGCCGGGGCGGGCCGGGGCGGGCCGGGGCGGGCCGGGGCGGGCCGGGGCGGGCCGGGGCGGGGCTGTGACGTAAGGCGCGCGTTGCCACCGCTGTTGTTCCTCGCTGTGTCCTCACCGCCGCCGCCGCCGCCGCGTCTTCCGCGTCCCGCGCGCCTGTTTGCTCGGCCTCCCCTTCACCCTGCTCCCCTTCCCTGCGGCCACGGAAACTCGCCCACGCCCCCACATGGGAAGAGAGGGCCTGCGGGTTTTGCAATTCCGGGATGCTCGACTCGGGTTTTTCGGAACGTAGTGTGTTATCCGGGGGTTTAGGATTTTCTGGATTGTTGTTTAGATTAGAATGCCAACTGTTTTTTTCTGTCACGTAAATATGTAGCCCATTGACAGGAATAATGTTCTGAATGAAAAGCTGGTAAAGTAATGAGTAAAAGCTAAATGGTATCATACCTTTATTTGCGTATCTTACACTTGTCGGAAACCATCTCGAATTTAATACATAAAACAAATTAATTTGTATACCGTTAATTTGGCAACATGGATGTTTCTTGGAAGTTTCGAAAGTACTTTTCTGATGTGTAACAAAATATCGAATTATTAATGTACGAAGAGAAACAATTGTTTCTTTAAAAATAAGCGTCCGCGTTGTGTATTCTCGCGGCCTTCGCCAACAGTCTGGTACGCTTCCTCGTGACCTTGGAAGCATGCCTCCGCCCCCACCTGGAAGGAGTGAAAGAGAGTTCCTCCGGGCTTTGAAATTCCGGGATGCTCTGTACAGAAATCGTAATTTTTCGGTAGATTTTTTTTATTCATTACATAAGGTGACAAAGAACTACTGACGTAGAGAGGTTATGGACAAAATCAGTTAATTCATACTTCATAGTCATATATTTTAAAAGAAAACGCATTAATTTAATTTTAAAAACAAATAATTTTTTTTTTTATTAAAGTTTGGCGGGATAAATATTTCCGATTTAAAGAATATTTTTGGAAGATAAATGAATGAAGCGAAACATTTTGTTTCTTTTAATATCGCCGCATATAGCGCCTATTCGCGCAACCTCCTACTGCAACCTCCTCTTCCTCGCGACCTTGAAAACGTGCCTCCGCCTCCACCCGGAAGGAGAGTTTAGTTGTAGATTCATTATTAATTCTGCAATTATGTGTTGGAACTTGGCGGATAAATACCTTAATTTAACATTCACTAAATCTACAAAACAAGTTCCTTGATTGTTCGTAGGATTTTGCAAGTCCGGGATTCTCTGTCTTGCCATCGTGGTTTTGCGGAAACTTATGATATCCGTAATTTTAGAAACTTCTGTATATTTTTAGCCGGCCATTCGTTACGAATATTTGTATTGCACTGTAAATACAGCATTAAATTCCGAACGAAAAACTGCTATTGGTAATGAGAAAAAGACTGCTGAAAGCATCAGTTACCTTTCTTCGCAGTATCTTATCTTTTATGAAATATGTTCTAATTTAACTAACATTCAACTAGAATTGATTTTTGTTTCGTTAATTTGACGGGATGTGAAAATGTCATTGTGTTTAAGTATTTTTCCGATATATATCTTATTAAGATTATTGCTATCATCTACTCGGCTACTAACACCTCTTACCCTTACAATCTAAGGCGATCTCCGATTTGCGGCTGCCCAGCTGCTCTCGGAGAGGGTCGTTGCTGTTTATACCTGAAATTCTGTCAGCCCAACAGGATGCATGCATAAAGGAGCTCTTTGTCCTTCGATCAGTAAAAGAGTTTCTGGTTTATACATTACATTTAATTACTAAGATGGCTATATTACATTTAGCTACTCAGATGACTGTTCTACAATTATTGAGTTTCGGTTTCGATAAATGACGCCATAACACAGATAGCCCAGCGATGTCAGTCTATAATGAATTTGGCCATCCGGCCTTCTCACCAAGCTTCTGAGTGTTGCGTCGCTGCTGAGGCGATGATGTCCTCAGTCGCATTTGTAGCAGTTAGGCCCGGGCATGAGCGGGCGCACCTGCGTAGTCCCAGGGCTCCAGCGGCGGCTCTCTGCGGGCATCCCGAGCGATGTCCAAACTGCCTCTTTACATTGACGTCGGCGGAGCACCGTTTCTATCGTGGCATCTCAACGACCCGACGATGCACAGTACGAAGTTCACGCTCATGGCAGATGCCCAGAATAATCTGACGGCAACGCCGAGACTAGTTAACGATCAGAATCTCCAAACTTGGCCAGCCGAAGCAAGCGGCCAAAATCACAATCGAACTAGTTCACAAGCCCACTAGTTAGAGCCAGCATCAAATAGCAAAATCAGCGAGAAGACCAAAAACACTGATTAATCTAAGATGATGTGATAATGTGAGTTAATGTAATCTCTAAAAGCCAAAAATATAAGCCTGTGTAATCCCCGAAAATCAACTCGATGTTCCCGTCTGCCTTTCATAGAAAGTCAAGAGGTTTGACTTCGTATAAAAAACATTTGTTACCCAAGCATTCTCTCCGCCGCTTGCACAAACTTTCTCGCTTTGAAAAGATGTGCATCCTCTCTCCCGTTGTTAGCACCGGACTTCGCAATACTAAAGTGTTTCCGGTCGGATCGCGACTGTCTCTCATTGAAAAGATGAGAACTATTGTCACCTACCAGCCCTTCGACTGTCCACCCTTGCCAATACCCTTCTCACAGTGACGGATTCAGTTTTATTACAGGCTACCCGCGCCGTGCTGTTACAATATATACATCTAATATCTATCTATTTATATATTGTATGTGATCAAAAGTATCCGGACACCTAGCTGAAACGGACGTACAAGATCGTGGCGCCCTCCCTCGATAATGCTGGAAGACAATATGGTGTTGGCCCACCCTTTAGCCTCGATGACAGCGTTCACTCTCGGAGGCATACTTTCAATCAGGTACTGGAAGGTTTCTTGGGGAATGGCAGCCCATTCTTCACGGAGTGCTGCACTGAGGAGAGAGATCGAAGTCGGTCGGTGAGGCCTGGCACGAAGTCGGCGTTACAAGACATCCCAAAGGTGTTCTATAGGTTTCAAGTCGGGACTCTGTGCAGGCCAGTCCATTACAGGGATGTTATTGTCGTGGAACCACTCCGCCACAGCCCGTGCAGTATGAACAGGTGCTCGATCGCGTTGAAAGATGCAATCGCCATCCGTGAAGTGCTCTTCAACAGTGGGAAGCAAGTAGGTGCTTACAATATCAATGTAGGCCTGTGCTGTGATAGTGCCACGCACAACAACAAGGGGTCAAAGCCCCCTCCAGGAAAAACACGCCCACACCATGATACCACCTCCGAATTTCACTGTTGGTACTACACGCGTAGGCAGATGACGTTCACCGGGCGTTCGCCATACCCACACCTTGCCATCGGATTGCCACACTATGTACCGTGATTAATCACACCACACAACGTTTTGCCACTGTTCAATCGTGTAATGTTGACGCTCCTTACACCAAGCGAGGCGGCGTTTGGCATTTTCTTGCGTGATGTGTGGCATATGAGCAGCCGCTCGACCATGGAATCCAAGGTTTCTAGCCTCACGCCTAACTGCCATAGTACTTGGAGTGGATCCTGATGCAGTTTGGAATTCCTGTGTGATGGTCTGGATAGATGTCTGCCTGTTACTCTTTACGACCCTCTTCAAAAGTCGGCGGTCTCGGTCAGTTAACAGACGAGGTCGGCCTGTACGCTTTTGTGCTGTACATGTCCCTTCACGTTTCCACTTCATTATCACATCAGAAACAGAGGATCTAGGGTTGTTTAGGAGTGTGCAAATCTTGCGTACATACTTCTGGCACAAGTGACAATGACCTGACCACGTGCGAAGTCCTTAAATCCCATGGAGCGTCCCATTCTGCAGTTGCACGATGTATAATGACTACTGAGGTCGCGGAGAATGCGTACCTGACGGTAGGTGGCAATACAATCCCTCTACGATGAAATACATATCTATATATATATATATATATATATATATATATATATATATAAAGAGTATCGTATTAAGATGTAAAATATATTTCATTAGATAGAACTTTCAGCACCTCGTGTACCTGTTTGCAGAACTTTGCCCTTCACCTGCTACTTTAACAGAGGAAGTTTATTGAAAAGTTAATAATCAATTAAACTGATTAGATCAACAGAGATTTTGTTATTTTGTTTACTTCTAAGCGGATAGATATTTTAAACTACCCATTTGTCGATTTTATGTAATGATTCACAGATAAAGTGCTAGTAAACAAGCTTGACGGGTTTATTCTGCAATGGGATGTACTGTCAACAATACTTTTTATATTAGTGATTGCTCGAACATAATTCTGGCATTAGGGGCATCACTTCATCCAGATTAAATCCAGTTTGCGGAAATGTTTATGATGTAGCAGATTTCTTATTACGGCGAGCTTTTTCTGGACCAGTGAGGTTTCTTCGCAAAACTAGTTGCGATTCCGAATGTTTACAAGAACAATGTTTCACAAAATGGTGCTAAAAACTCTGTTTACGAAAATGTTGAAATCATAATTATGATTATTCTAGTGTGTCTTGCAAATTATTATCAATAAAATATTCATTATTATTATTATTATTACTCCTTTTTTCACAAAGAAACACATTTAGATACTTCATAAAGGATCAATCAGAAGGATAAATCGTACGGAGACTTCATAAATTCAATTCTTGTCCCTGATTTCAGGATCTCCGACTTTTTATCGGAAATTCAATGGGATGGTTGTTCGGCCCAAACTCTATAAATGAGAATGGGGCAGGGAAAGATGGATCCGTGATCTTTATTCTAGAATGGTGCTCCGATATTAGAATCAACTGATCAGAGAAATTGGCCTACGAACTCATTTGCGACAGGAACTGCGTTGTGGTGCTGCCCATACGCTCGTCGCTATCAGTGTTGGCCATTAAGAAAACAATGTGGAATTTAATAAGGAAAATTTATTTTTTCTGACTAGAAGTTGAAATATATATGGCTAAGGTTACCCTCACTAGGATCTAGTCACTCAGGTTATTATCCAGATCATCCACTGAGGTTACTAGATACCTGTTGCCCATTGAAGTGTAGCCCGCAAAAGAGATGAGAGATACAAAATCTCTGAGTAGAGGAAACGCACTGAGCGTCGCTGGGTACTGACCAAGTTCTAGAGTACATTGTTGAGGAACTTGATAAAGAGGTGACCTCTACTTTGAAGCAGGTATAAAAATTAAAAAGATATAAAAGGTTAACTTGGCAATGGACGGTAAAACATTTAAATTTCTCATATATCTAAGATGAGCTGATCTTCCTTTAAAATCTAAGAGGAAAAATTAGTTGGGATCCGCTGCAGGTTTGAGTAAATAATGCGAATAAAGAGTAATGCAATCTCATAATGTAAATTAAATAAGGTTACAAAATGCTGTAAATGTTAAGTTAGATTTGTCCAATCATAAGCGTGCATAGGTGAGCGGTTAAGGGGGCCGTGCTCCTCAAAATTTTGATATGGGACCCATAACTTTACGTAACAAAACATTTTATTTTCTTAAATATGTTAAATATGTCGTTTTCGACTTTTTTAACCTAACATTTTGGGAAATGATTGCACAACATTTGGGAAGAGACATTTCAAGTCATCTAGCAAACATATAAATGTTTGAACATAAAATCAATGGTATTTATTAATTAGATCATTAAAGTTATCATTTTATTCCCTTATATGTTTAATTCATTTACTAGTGAAATATGCTATATGTAAAGAAAAAAAGTTGTTTCAGGCTGCACAAGTCTATATGTGCAACTTATACATATCCATGAGGCGACTTTATAAAAAAACGGGCCTGGCAATAAGAGTTTTGTGTCGAAAAGTCGCAGTTTTATCCCGCACAATTACAGAACTTTCTCATACTGCACAAGAGAAGCGAGAATGTAATATGAATTAAAAAAGGTCTTCTGGTTTTTGGATATTCAAAAACCGAAACGGAAATTTCTTGTTTTGTTAGGTATTGTGAGATTTTCCAGAAAATGAGAGAGCGAATGTATGTTAAAGAAAATATTTTGTTTGTTGAAGAGTAAGTTTTAAAAACCTCTGAAAACTATGCGTTAAAATTAAGATAATTGGCTTAATTCTACATAACAGTTTATTTTACGTAAAAGTTACAAAATAAGAGATAATTGTGAGGATATATTGGAAGGAGAGCTAAAACCCATGCATTTTCATTGCAACTGCATCTTACCCAGATTCCTGTATAAGCAACTATTATAGTATTCAGATAGCAATCATTTCACATATGTAGAATTTATTAGTCTCTTTTGCATGTACATCAATATAATGACCCTATTCCCACATTCTAGGTTGTTCATCTCAGTTAACCCCAATGTTTATGTATAACACTGAATTATTTAATACAGAGTTTATTCGCAATGTATAGAAACGTTCTCATTCTCTTCTGTATGAATGGGTCCGTTCACACAAACACATACTTTAAACAACTTAGTCATATAGCCCAGTCTTATAGCAAGTAGAAGGGCATTGGGGAACTAAGCTCTTCCGAAATAAAAGTATTTATCTTTATGTTTTACTAATAGTTCTTGATTATGTCGTTTTGACGTTGCAAATTACATAATTTTACATTTCCAATCGAATTTCACAAGTACTACAATTGAAGAAACTCATTACCAAATAAAAGTCTGTTTCATCTCGCAGAGAGGAACATGAATGAAAAATACAGTATACGAACAGTAGTGTGTTTTGTGAAACATGTTGTAAAACGTTCTCAGTCAGATTAGTCCTTACAGGATTAGTACTTTTCCGCGAAAGAAAATTCTAACAGCAATACTGGCTCCTCGTGTGTTTACTGAAAGCGAGGGCGACTTACTTGTATCTTTTCCGATTCCATTGATTTGATTGATTGATTTTTTCGTGTTTCCGGTCGCATCAACGCCTTTGGTCATTAGTCCCGTCAGTGTAGTGCATGTTTTTCTCGGGAGATGGCGGTGATCTTCCCCCGCTGGATGTTTCCCCCTAACCTGGACTCTCCCACCAGCGGGGCACCGCCCCAGCCGGGACAAGCTCTAAGCTCCCGCCCGGTCTCCCGGCATATGTGGTAGTGTAGTGCATGTTAGTGTAAGTGTGTGTGTGTAATGGGAGAGGATAGGACAAGGAAGAGGAAGGAAAGATCGCGTGCGGTCCGTTTGTTACGGTACTGCTCCGGCATTCGCCTGGAGTTGATCGGAGAAACCACGGAAAACTACCGATCACAGCAGCCACCCGCTAGAATTCTCCTCCAGACAGCGACTGAATTCGACCTAGCTGAAAAGCTAGTGTCGAAAATCCTGCCGCTGCCAGGACTCGAACCTAGGACCTCCCGGTCAGAGGCGCTGCAGTTTTCCGATTCCAGCTGCGTTCATTCGGCAGGAAGTGTTTACGCAGGGCCGCTATTATCGCGAGCGCTCCCTCCCAACATGGCCGGCTGCCCGCCAGGAATGCGCTTCGGAATGTCTTTATCACTCGAGCGAAAAAAATGAGGCCAAGGCCATTTCGCTTTTCGCGCCGCACCTGCAGTTCCTTCCTCGTCCGCTGGCCGATTTGCGTCACCGTCGCCCATTGTTAAACGCAACAGTACACGATCACTTAGATATGAGCGTGAAGATTGAGATGATTTTTTTTACGACGACGACGACGCATGGTAGTTTGGATGCTAGGAATGGTTAAAAACGCTTTCACATCAGATTTCTAAGTGGAACAGGAAAGCGAGATACTTTCTTGCCCTCGGTGCGTGAACTTAATGGATTTTAGAAACAAGATGTCCAACTATTGAAAATGAAAATTAGTTGAACAAGTTTGTGAATCATTCCGTTCATTTTTGAAAACATTGTCATACTTCTGTTTCCTTCTCAGATAGCATAAATATATTCCAAATAAAAACTGAGTTCTATCCTTTTTTATTCTGCTCGTACTATCGGTGAAAAACATGATAAAGTCATTCTTATTAATTATAAATCCTATTTAAAAAACTTCGTAGATTTATCAATTTGTTATTGTGTCATCAGTGAACGTTGAACACAATTGTTACGTACGCCGTTTGTGTCACATGCATATAGTTACTACAAGGCTGCATTTCGATTTGCATTTTTGCAGAATTTGTGGGCTTGAGTCAATCCTCAAATCCTTTCCCCAGAATTAAGACTCGTCATAGTAAAGATCTCCTTCATCCTCCGTAATTTGCAATCATATCAGAGTAATTATTACTACAAGCTGCTTCCTCCTACACTTGAATCAGAATGTGAACTCTTTTCTTGTACATAATCATTGTTGTATATTTTCATAGTGTTAATTTAATTAATTCATTAATAAGTTGTTAATGAGAGATCCCTCCTGGGAAGACCCTCGAAAAGTTATGAAATTGTTATGGATGGAAGAATTGTTATAAACCTTTGTAAGGCAATAATTGCCAATCAAGTACAATAATAAATAAATTAAAAGAAAAAAAAAATTTGGGCTTGAGTCAAAAGTACCAGACTCCGCACCGTAATGTACACAAACGCCACACAGGAAACTACTGAATGTACTGCTGTAGCTCTTATCGCACCATACAATTTGTAAACTCGTAATATCTGTGAATTGGTTGTGGTAGGTGTGGCGTCAGTATCTCGGGCTAGAGTATCTAAAGAAAGTGTTTTCAAATATTTCGTAATAGCTCAGGCGTATTTTCGAATGTGATAGGTTCAGTCGTGTTCAAAATTATTTTTATACCCAGGAAATAAACTATTTTTCTGCAGATATTTGACACTTTGAATCTATTGCAGTATCTAACAAACGACTCATAAATAAACAGAAATGATATAAATTGCCATTTGTGTGTGGCAAGAGTGACTGAGAATACAGTAAAATCTCTTAAATATTGTTTTTCTTTCATCATATTTAAAGAGCACTATAATGTCCTCGTTCACCTTTGTTATACAAATACTCTTTCTGCGTATTGAAGAATATTATTCATCTTCATGAAATACTATTCGTAGGTGTTAAAACTGATCGTAAGATATGAATGGATAGTTTCGGATATCATAAATAACGAATCTGGTTAGGATTAGTAATTTGAAACCACAAATCGGAAGCCCTAACGCTCGTGAAAACTGTCATACGTGATAAAGATACCTTCTGCGTACCATTCCACATTGTGGACATTCGTGGTTCGAATGACCGTTGCACAGCAAGAGGCCTTGAAGAATGTGAAATGCTATTTACCGAGCTTTTAGACAAGTAAACGACTACACTCTCCACCACTATGGGACTTGAGAAAAACGGAAGTGTGGTCGTTGAGTAAGAATTACGCAAGAACGATTAGTTCAGTGTTAGTGTCGTTACATTTACTTAGTGAGTAATATCCTTTTAAATCCACCTGCCCCGTCTTTATGCAGTGGGATGCAGAAAATCTGCGTACTATATACATCGCAAGTTGATAATCATACTCATTAGAAATTATCGTATAATAATAATAGTAATAATATCAAGTAACCAATGAGCTGTTGTACCTAAGGAACGGTACATCGTACGTCTTTTAATTGAGGCCGAACTATATGACTTGTTTCTTCACTGAAATCAACAGCCTGAATTGCAGCCGTACTTCAGAACCATAATTCTACCTTGATCAATCTCTAGGGTCGTATAAACAACAACTAAGACTTTTTATATAAACGAAGATTTCTTTACTTCGTTCTATCAGATGGGACTAATTGTCTTGTGCTGTGTACATTTTTGTGTTTTATTAATTTTATTGTATTATTTAATAACGCGTACGTATTTTTTAGTGTCTTTACGTGTTATAACAATTTGTTTCTTTATTTGTTATAGAATAATCAGAACGGAAGAGACCTTGACTCTTTAGAATGTCCTCAAATGACCTTCCAAAAATGAAAAAATGTAAAACTTCACTTCCTTTCATTATTATGATGTATATAACTATAAAGATCTTACATTAATACGTAATCGAGATCTTATCAAGTGTGAATGATTTATACTCATGATCTAGTTTGTGTAATAACCGGATGATAGTAACAGAATTTGATTACCGAAACGTTGTAATATGTAATATAGAGATGTAAATTGCTTCAAATACAACTGTAATAACAAACACTGTCTACAATTAAGGAATGCTTTAATCGTCAAATAATTTGGTAAAGACATTGTAATTAAGAATAAAAGTGTCTGACACTTGCCAAGAGAAGGTATGTGATTCTAGATAACGAGAAACGTTTAATGTATAACACGTGCTGAAAATTGAAGTGCGGTACATTTAATACGATTAGAAAAACATCAATGGGCATATTTTGTGGTTTGAAATATATACAGCAAACAAGAGATGAACTCAACTAAACTAACAACTCTAAGGATATTTTTGTAAAAAGGGAGTACAATGTATGCACCAGATTCCCCTGATCATCTTGTAATTCAACTGTTTTTGTTTTTTTTTTGTTTAAGTTGTGTTTTGTTATTTAAGATAGTTCAAATGATTTTTCCAACGTTTTTAGTTTACAAAAATTAACACGATTAGATCTGATCTACACTATATTACGCAGTCATCTCGATTAACGACTAATTTTTGTCGACCGTTACTGACCGCCTAAAACAAGGATCACGGTATAATGAATATCTACGAGCAAGAATTTTCACTAACAAAGATCTTTCCATACATCGCAGACAACTGCTTCACAAAAATGCTATATGAAATATAAGTAAAATTACTTTCGGTTAATTTACAGCCCCCGATATGCTCTGATGCTTCACGGTTGCTGTATACCTAAAGATCTGCAACTTACAGAGCTCTTCACTTCTCACATCGAAGAAGCAGCCAGCTTTCGCCGATTCCCTCCAGAGCGCGGGCGGTTCAGCGCGAAAACAGCGGCGAGAGCGCGCGTTTCTGCCGGGGCGCTCGGAACGCGGGCGGTCCCGCAATGTTTGTAATTTACATACAGGAAATTATCCGCACGCTTCTATTTCGGCGCCGACATTCGATCGCGTGGGGGTCGAGCCGACACCCCCCCCCACAGCTCCTCCACCCCCCTCACCTCGCCCCCGCCGCCAGAGCCACCTTCACAGCGGGGTGAATTATATATACAGGAAATTATGCCCGGGTTTATGTGCGGGGCGGGCGGGGCTTTCGATGAATTTCGTCAGACGCGGGCGAGGGCGGGTGAGGACGGGCGGGAGAGGGCGTTCTTTCGCGAGGGTGGGACGAGACCTCTTCCGGGTTCGCCGGCAGAGGGCGCGTCCTGCCTCCAGGAGCCGCGAAGTCATCGTCCACTTCCCCATCGGCATGTCGTCGTCAACTACGTCAGTCGCGCGCGGTCGTGAATGCCAATGATGGAAGTCGATGTCTCGTCGAGTAAACTCCAGCAGTCTTTGATTCAGAGGTCTGCTCGTCTTCGGTCTAAATTCTCGAGTCCATTACTTTGAGGCACCGAGCGCCATCGTCCACGGTATCGTCATTCTTCCCATTGGCAGTCATGCAATTGCGGTTTTCAATCAAGTCAGTGTCTTGCTGAGTATGCCAAAACTCTTTCATTGCGAGATGTAGTGGTATCCGTTTAGAATCCGTGAACATTCAGACACCATGTCGCAATCGTCGTCATTGTTAGATCGTCAACTTCATCCGTGATGTGTAAGTGTAGAAGTTTAAGTCTAAACTTTGGTAAATTAGACTCACGGTTTCCCAGAGGCCTTCCATCCACAGGTCTTTAGATCTTCTGAACCATCGTTTACCAGAACGGCATTGTTAATAACACAATTTTTGTTCCCAGCGTAGTTTCTTTTTAATTGTCAACATCGTCAGCCACATAAGATCGTGAATGTAAAGTGATGACTAAGTGATGTCAAGTGAATGTCTCACTGAGCCTTGCTCGATCTAGAGTTGGCAAGTTTTCTTAGAAATGCTAACAGTAAACTAATTTTATCAATATTGGTTTTTTAAATTGTTATTTATGTACCTAACCCTCTTAAGAGAGTCAAAGGACGAGGACTTAAGATAAACTAAAAGGCGTAGAGTTAACGAAGCCGAGTAGTAAACTGGTCGAGTCCTTAAAGACTCCTAGAAAACGTGAGACTTTCAAAACATTTGTAATACGAAGATAAATTAGAAATACAAGAAATAATATGTTGACATGAATTGGAAGCATTCGTACATCGTCGTTTCTTGACGTCCGCGTTATCACAGGAATATTTACAGTTTATGGAACGTGAACTTTGTATGGGGCTGGTGAAATTATTCTCAAATAATATCGGAAGGAGTGTGAGATTTGGAGGATCTATGAGGATTTGGATCGGCCTTTTGGGAATCTCGATTTAATGTGGCGTCTTTTGATTCTTACAAAGTTGAAAATTGACAGCAGGGAAAGTTTGGTAAGTTGTTGAAGAATTTTTTTTTATTGTGGTTGAACAGTTGATCTAATATACTTATTTTGTGCTTGTTGAATATTAATATTGAGAAAAATAATTGAAAACAGTTCAGTACGATATTTGAAAACTGCCCAAAATAGAAATGTATCATAGTGTCTGGAGTGTCATTACGATGACTTTGCCTCACCCTATTACTCACTCACATTAATAGGTAGAGGTGTCCTATCTGCCATTATCTTTCACTAGTCTTTAAATACCCTTCTGCTAATAGTATTAGAGTTCAGATAAAGCTCCCAGGAAAAGATTAAGGTCTGTAAATCTATCATTATTATCAAGATGGACGATAGTGAAACTATTGGCAGAGAGTTGACGAACAACAACTTTTATCATACAAGATTTATTTATACTACAAAAAATGAAAGGTAAAGAACATTCAAAATAAATATGAAGTCTCAAAGGTATGTGACACCAATTTAGGATTCCAATAAGTAATACAATTTTAATTTTGACTTAATTTTAACTTGTATGCAACGAATAATATTCTTGTAGAACGGGCAACGTACTACGAAGATCGCATAAACATTCGTATCAAGATCGACGTAAGAACTTGTTTTCATCAACATACTCAAGATACATAAGCTCCCCTCTACTTTGAGAAGAAAATTATTTTGAAAATATAAATCATTTATCCCATTTTTCACACATTCATGTTTGTGTGTTTGGTGCAAACTTACATGCAACCAGCATGCAGGTTTTAATCTATTTCCTGGCTAAGATAATCCTTGCATGAAATAAATCAGGCAAAAAAATTGATTTTTAAATATGAACGAGTAAGATGAGAATGAAGTCAAATCCATTGGACAAGGTAACGACCGCCAAAAGAACTGAAGGAGACTACGGTAGAACACGGCGCGGAATGGAGGGGGAGGGGCTAAGGGGTGGGGAGCGAGCTTTCCGGTTGCGGGCGCTTCCGGTCGGGGGTCGAACTTCTTCCGGGTCGCCCGGAATGCGCGCGGCGCGGCTCAGCCCGGGGAGCCCGTCGCGCAGCGGAGCAGCTGCGGCGCGAGGCGGCTGGGGTTCCCTCGGGCTCCGTCACCGTTCAAAGGCAAGGCGGGGTGAGTTGTCGATTAGGACATTGAAACCCTTCAAACTAATCAACATTCGAAATCCACTAATTTTAAACTTACTCATTCGAATGTACAGGCATTATTATTATTGTTAATACTATTATTATTATTATTATCATGATTATTATTATTATTATTATTATTATTATTATTATTATTATTATTATTATTATTATTATTATTATTATTATTATTATACTTTCCCATGCAGCGAAAAATTCGCTAGGATTATTAAATTTTTGTCTCAGCTAATTAATTGATGAATATAACGAGAAATTCTAACGAACGTGTTCCTAAATGTTTTACATCGCTTTATTGGATTGTCTTTATGTTCATGGTTATTTACATTGTTTATAATTGTTTATGCTTGTACATACTACAAAAAAATTATTGTGTTCTATATTCAATGTTAGAGTCACTTCTTACCAACTCTGTTGCATCATTACAGCGATATAAAACTATAAGCAGCGTATATTTTTCCTCTTTCCTAAGTGCCTAGGCTGTAGCGTTAATTACAGTGAGATAGAGTTCGTAATCATCTTTTAAAATAGATGTCATGGGCAAGCACCTGGTGATTGTGGCGTGGAGGTGCCGTGGTGATTCTAAACCATCATTTATATGCATATCTATTTCGAATATCTAAATCTAATCCATCTTTCATCGTTTCTTGATAGTTCCGGAAGGCAGAATCAGATTTTTTACTTGACCCCGAACATCGAGGAAGGGAAACGGCGCTCTGAGAAGTGCAATTGGCTTTTGCACGGAGCAGCTCCCGCGGCCTTTCGCTCTCTCTCTCTCCCTCCTTGCGCCCGCGGCCTCGCGCGCGGCCAAAGAACGACCTCCACCGGGCGGGCGCAGACACTGGCGCGCCGGAAGAGCGGCCCTGCCGCCCACCCCACCGCCCGCGCGCTCAACTGCCCACCAGCCCGCCTCCCCACCCGCTACCTCACACACTCTGCCTACCAAACCCTCGCTGACCCACCAACCCGCCCGCACGCTCACTCATGCGCCCGTGCACCGAGCCGACCACCCAGCTGCCAACCACTCAACAGCCCTCCCGCCTGTCCGAAGAATTGCCTAATCTACCCATCCAACCATCCGCCCAACCAAACTAACCAGTCCAACGAACCACCAACACACCCAACCGCCTCTCCATCCGCCCGACCGCACGGCCACCCCATCGCCCAAATCTGCCCGCCCGCGCAGTCGCAATCTCAACCACCCTCCCACCCAACCCCTCGCTCGCCTACTCATCAAACCGCCTGGTCGCTCACTCAACTCCTGGCAGACCACCCAACTGCTAACCACTCCCCCGCTCAGACAACAGACCGCCCACCTGTTCAAAGAATCGCCCAACCGCCCAATCCACCCATCCAACCGCCCGCCCATGCAACAGCCACCACACTCATCCAACTGGTCGATCATCCAACAGCCACCAATCTAACTCTCTCGCCCATCCTGCCCTCAAGGAATGGCAAAATATCCTCAATGTTTTTCAAAATGGATATTTTCCACGAGAATCATCGATATTTTTGTTTTCAATGTTTTGTTCACATTGATATATTTTTCAGAAACATCGGTATTTTCAAAAAAAAGTTTATTACTTTTTTCGATGATTTTGTTCGTGGTAATATCATTAAACTGAATTTTGAACATCATCTGTAAAAAAAAATATTGATAAATATTGATTAGAAAATTAAGATGACAGAGTGCTTTATGGTAGAATAAATTTTCAACTAATATTTACATATTATGTATATTAGATACAGGACGTTTACTTCGACGATTTATGAATGAAAATGAATAAGTGGAATAATTGCAAAACAAGATGTCCCTTTTTTATTTCCTTCCTTACATCCTATAATCATTATTATAATATTACTTATTCGTGACCAAACAATACAATTTATTTCATTTAAGTACTCTAATTAAAATGGAATCAGAATTGGAAAATTCCATCTGTTTGATCAAATTTAAAATATCGATAATTTATACATCGATGTTTTATCGACATCGAAAATCTTTTGATGTATCCAAATATCGATTTGTTCATTAAATTTGCCATCACTATGCCTAAACGTCGCTCCGTCCGCCCGACCCCAAACCCACCCAACCGCCCAACGCCCCTCCGCGTGCGCAGTCGCAATCACAAGCGCCCGCCCACTGGTTATCGCCTTTTGCGAGGGCGGCGTTAGTGGCCAGCGCATTACTTCCCTCCTCCGAGAAAGGGATTTTAATCCTGAAAGATCCAGGTGGAATTTGTGGTGGTGCAGGCGGGTTCGCGGCGAGTATTCTCAGAATTCTCGTTTCCCCTGTCTTCCATTACTCCCACACAATCTATTCCATCGTCCTCAGTATCGCATATTTATTCTTTGATTGAAACTATAATGGTCTACTAGCACAAGTCTTGACAGTGAGATGTAGAAGAAATGAAGGAGGAGGAAAAGAAGAAATGAAGGAGAATAACAATAAGAAGAACATGAAGGAGAAGAAGGAAATAAGAATAAAATGAACGAGAAGAAGAAGAAGAAGAAGAAGAAGAGAAGGAGGACGAGGAGGAGAAGAGAAGAGAAAGGGAGAAAATGTATCGTTTTCTGCCGCCTGTGCCAACCCAAGATCGATTCTCGAGCCTACGAGAGAAGTTCCTGTGCGCCCTCGCAACTCTTTCGTTTCCCTCGACAGGATGCGGAAACGGCGGAATTTATGGTTCCTAACAGCCAATCCTAAACAGATTTGTTTCATTATGGTTCAGGTCAACGTGCGGGAAGTTCAAGAAACTTAATTGTAAGTGGAAGAATATCAAGAGACCTAATGTGAATATGTTCACATACCAATGAATATGTAAATATGATGGAATATTCAAATGCTTTGTACGCTGCCTTAAACAATCTAACACAATATTTCAGAAAAGTGCGTAGTTTTGCATGAAGTGAAATGCGTCATCCGTTGCTCTTTCCTTTTCCATAACATGAAACCAATTACAACGACCAATAGAAGACCAAATATGACTATTGTTATACATATAATGAATTAATAACACGTACGTAAGAAATAAAATAGAGTAGTTTTCCTTAACCCCTTATCACCCGTTATAGTGTTTTTTTAACTTAAAAAATTGTTCATCTTGTTGCATTACTGTTTAAGTGTTCACAAAACACTATGTCACTCTCGTTTCTGAATTTGCTAACGAAAAGAAAGATATTCTTCAATTCCTCCAAAGAAATTCTTGCTGCGTGTTTCGAATTGAACGCTAATAACGACATTCGTTTCATAGAACCATCAAGTGAAAAAAGAGTTAATAGAATCACTACAAAAGAGTAGACCCGTGGCAGGTGGTTAAAAGGCGGCATAAAGACGATCTTGTTCTTTCATGAAAGCACTCGCCATTCCATTAATGAGCACGCTTAATTTAATTCGTGTCGATTTTACCAGCGACACGCATCGTTGACAAGATAGCATCGGCGCGTCCACCGTTTCGCCTGGAGTTTCGCCGCGATTTCCCACCCATAGCGCTCGCACTCGCGAGACCCGCGCGGCGCCGCCTCTCCCTCGCCCCCACCCCACCCCTCCCCAACCGCCCCTCCCCCTCCGCACAGCATCGCGCATCAGGTGGCTTTATGTCCCCATTGTTGCAACGGGGCCGCCCCGCGCGCGGCGCCTTCTTTTTTTTTTTTTTTCGCGCGAGCGCCGCCGACTTCGCTGCCGCCTCCGCCGCCGCGAGCGCGCGTGTCGACACCGCAGCCGCCCGCCCGCGGGATAGCAGCGCGGAACTTTCACTCGAAGATCCCTTTCGTAAGCCCAGATGGGCGTTCGCGCGCGCCCGCGCACCCGCCCCCGTCCCCGCCACAGCTCCCTCCGCTCCCGCCGCCCTCGCGCCCCCTCGCAGCGCGGCGCCGCGCTGGCTCAAATTTTGAAACCTGTCCGCGCGGAAAAGTTTGCCTCCGTCGGCCCCGCCCCCGCCGCCGTTCTCATCGCAGGGGGGCTGAGACGCCGCGAGCGGAGGGGGTGTTCATGTAACCGCCGGCCCCTCCTCACCCGCCCCGCCCCCGCCGGCGCCATCGCCGTGTGGGTCCATATGCGCGGATTACGGACGCAGCGCTCCGACCGCCCGCTCTCGGCGACGACGCGGCGGCGGCGGAGGCTTCGGGGGGTATGTATAATAATAGGATATCCTCTCGGCCCGCGCTCCATGTGATATACGCGTCATCTTCATAAATAGCCCCGAGCACACTTCCGAGGTACAGTCCGCGCGCGCACGGCGCCCACCCGCTGTATCGATCCGGGCGCTAAACTGCGTGGTAATTGCTTCCATGGAGGACTGTACGCTCGCTATTATAAAGGAGCGTAGCTTCCTGCTTTGAGTGGCGGCGGCGGGTGCGGGGCGGGGCGGGCGGGCGCGCGAGCGAGAGCGCGGCGGCGCGGGGCCGCGGCGGGGCGAGCGGCGCGGGCGGCGCAGGCGGATATCCGCCAGCGGAGGGGCGGCGCGGCGCGGCGGGGGCGCTGGAGGGGGGGCCGGCGACGCCAGCGCTGCGGGCCGGCGGAGAGCGGCGGCGCAGCTCAGCTGTTGTCGGCGCGCGCCGGGGCGCCGCCGCTGCTTCGCACATTCGCGACGCGGACGCCAGGCGGGACGCAGCGCAGGCGACGCAGTGCGCGCTCTCCACGGCCGTTCGCTCGCCGCCACCCACGCCCCGCCCCGCGCCCTGCTCGCTCCACTGTGTGTCTCGCGAGTGCTCTTGCCCATCTGTGTGAAGATGCGTCCGCTCCCGGGCTGACCGTCCCCGCTGCCACAGCAGCAGACAGCGTCCGGACAAGTGTGTCTCTCTTCCCTTCAGGACCGACGTCTTTCGTCGTCTTCCTAGTCGTTCGTGATTTTTTTTGCTCGGGTGTGTGCGCGTTCGTTTTGTGAACCTCTTCGTCGTGAGTGACTGTGTTGGTGCTTGCGAACAGTGAACGTCAGGACACGCCGTGAGCGCCTGTGTGTGTTCCAGTCTACCCAGGAAATTTCTATCGCTTTTGGATATTCTTCGTTCTTCACCAGGATTCCACAAGGTAAATGCCAACGCTCGTCCTTTACACGCGTCGTGAGTCCGCAACGTCACGATGTCACCCGTTGTCGGTGTCCCTTCCACGGCATACCCTGTACTCCAAGCATGCCTACACAATGGGAGGAAACATGACACGCCTTCCAACGCGTCACGACATCGCCGCACACTTTGACATTTCGCCCAACAATCACTGGCGGGACCGAGTCGTTGTCCGTCGCCTGTAGGTGCCCCGCGTCACCAGCAGGTTGTCGCCCACGGGGCCCGCCAGCGCAGCGACAGCCTTCGGCCGCACGGCACGTGTTCCGGGCCCGCCCCTCGCCGCCCCCCTCGCCACCGCGGCCCTCTCGCTGGCGCGCCAGGAGGAAGTGATAGCGTCCAATTAAAGGTCAGCCGCCTCTGTTTCGAGTTCCCTGCCGGTCACGTTCTTCCGCGGCGGAGGCCCGGGATTTTATTTTCGCCACTTCGTAAAAATATCCTTTGTGGCGCGAGGGCGGGCGAGGGGAGGCGGGGTCGGGGGCGTGGCGGGCGGGGCGGGTGGGCCGCGCGCCGGCGCCGTGGGCGCTTCCGCCGCCGCCGCCGCCGACTTTTCTGGCGACGCCGCCCCCGCGCGCTCGCACTGCGCCCGGCGGCGCGCGAGCGGCGGGGGCGGCTCGGGGCGGCCGCTTCCGCGAAGCGCCACCACCACGCGAGGCGAACTTCGGCGAGAGGTAGTTTTCGTATGCAGATTTATCAGATTGTTGAAAGTAGTTTGCAGGAGATGACGGGTAAATATTGACTATCAAACTTCAGAAGCAGCCCCGTTTTGAGTTGTAGGTTTTGTTTTTCAGATACTTGTGAATGCCTCTATCGGGTTTCGGTATAAACACGATTAATTCATATTGTTTTCTCTGATGAATGTCAGTCTGAATGCTGTGCGTGCAACATACACTCAGAAGTGGAAGGGATAAAATCATACAGCGGCATAGAGAAAGTCCGGAAGAAATGGTGAGTTTATCTGAAGTTCGTGGAGAAAACATTTATTGGTACTGTGCCCGAATTCTTTGTTACTAAAGTATTTCGTTATGATGCCCCACGACGATGTAAACTTCTCACGTGTTTTGTTTACATGTACCCACCCCTTCCGAAATTACGCACTATTCTAGAGCAAAATACGTAAAATGCTTTCAGAAAGACATTCAGTATTATCATAAAAATACGACTGCACATTAAACAAACACGTCATTTATCTCAGCAAAACTAGCCCGTATTCTTAGACGCGAAGCCCCCTCCAGCGTCCCTCGTGGGCGCTCGTGTTGCAGCCGCCCCCGAGTCGCCGCGCGCAGCTGCCTGCTCCGCCCCCCGCGCCGCCCGCGGGGCTTAATCTCGTAATCCGTCCGCGCTCGAGGAAGCGAATCGACGGCAGATCGGATATGCAAATACGGCGACTTTCTTTGACTACGACCACGGCCCGCAGATGGCGCGGCTGCCACTGCGGCCGATCTCATCTTTCGCCCCGCCCCGCCCGGCCACGCCCCCCGCCGCCAGACGTATTGTAATGAACTATTCAGGCGCCGCGGCGTCCGTAATTATTCTTTGTATCCGAGGCGGGGGCTGGAGGGAGCTCGTTCCGGCCGCGATTAGCCCCCTCTAGGAAGTCCCCCCTGTCGTCCCCCCTGCCGAGGGGCGCGCGTCCCTTGGGACACTTGTCGCGGCGTGAGGATCGAGGGGGCTGTGATTTTTACGCGGCAGGTGCCAGTTGGGGGAGAAGCAGCATGAGATTGGCGTTGGGTTGCACGCCATAAAGGCTGTTCAAAATTGCACTCGTGGAATGAGTGCGAGGTTAACAGTGTGTAATTTTCTTGTAAATACTTTTTGTTCTCTCTGTATTTGAAATTTGACAAATGGAAGGGTCAGTGGTGCAGTTTATCAGTTTACAAACACAAATGCAGTTTTTGAGATACTATTCGTTTCATGTATGATGGTTCAATGTATGATATGTAAATCGATGGCGGCAAAAAAAAGTTTATAACGAATTAGGCGAGGCTAGCACAACTCGAAAAACTCAAAATTGTGGCATTTGATTGTCTCTCCAAGACTTTAAAGGAAACCTCAGTTAGAAAAAATAAATTGTATATATGACCCAGTAGGAACGAAAACAACTGTTTCTAGTTTGGGAAGTTTCTTCTGTGCTGCGGAATTATTAATGCGGGAAATTGGCCCTTAAGTATTCTATCTTGGGCAGATTTGTTGCTTTTCAATAGTTTCGTTAACGTGGTAGGTATTGCGTGATCTGTTGGTCTGAGATGATAGTGACCAAGTGCGCACCTGCAGGGCGCTCAGAGGTTGCGTGACTGGCCTGATCAGGAGCAGCTCCGGTGTCGATTCGCCGTCGACGCTGCGCGGGTGGCAGCTGTCAGCGCCGTCCACCTCCAAGTAGGGACGCGACATTGATGTCGATGTTCTCAAAACATTAATGTTTTTATAAAATCATAGATGTCTGTTTATCGATTTTTGAAGCCCGTGTTTTTTAACATCGTTCTTTTTTTGTTCGATGTTTCTATGTGATCGATATTTTAAAATTAAAGAAAAATTCTCTCAAAAATTGAATAATTTTTAGATATCCACAAATTGAATGTACGTCAGACCAACGTTACAAATGGGACTAAATAAAATCAAGTTTTTATCAGTAAAGAAGCCTCTAACATTTTTGAATTATCGAATCAGATAATCCAAGTTTTGCTAATTGTCTTGATTTTTTTAAAAACTTTTTTGTAAAATCTCAATAAAATTAATAAACGATCCCTCTTTCAAATTAACTCACCCTCCACTCCACCCCCGATCGAACTTCAGTTGTTACTAAACCTGTTTTAAAAACATCGATAGTTAAAATTCCGATGGTTTGGTTCGATGTTTCATTAACATCGATGGTTTCATTTTTAGCATCGATGTTTAGAAGCATCGATGTTTTCTTGGCGATGTCGCATCCGTACCTCCAAGTGTGTGAGGAGGATGTTCTCGGTGTGGACTTTCCAGCATACGCTCTCTGACGCTTGCCCCATCCTTTTTGCCCGCCCGCCACGGAAATCCCGCCCACGCGGTCCGGTAGTGCGGCTAGTCGGGTGATATCAACGAGGGGATTCTCCAGGACTGGGGGGATGCGGATTGTCGGATCTAGAGGCGAGCATTTTGAGTCCCCCGGTTTGCCAAGAAATAGATAAAAGATTGTTTTCTGAAAATTCCTCACAAGTCATCCAATGTACGAAAATCCTTGCGTTGGAGAAGGCACTAGGAAAACGGTTCGGTGAAGTAGCAACATTTTTCTTTTCACTGTGCTCATTTTTATGGAACTTAGCTCCATTGGAGTATCATTCTAAATCGCTCGGCAATCCTGTGTGAATGTATGAATTCGTACCGAATTAAAGTCGTTGACAGATTTCTCCCTTTCTGTTCCCTTGAATGATGTTCAAGCACCCTCTCGTTCCTTTTATTAATAGCTCTTATTCTATTTCTCTTTGCAAACTTTGTTGTTACTAGGGGTTGAGGACATAGTTCGCAATTTTTGCCACCAGGGTCGATGTTGAAATATCGTTTAATAGCTAATAACTAAATAAATATATTTAAGATATAACTCAATAAAAATAAGTAAATTATAGTAAAAACAACAAAAATGTGGTACGAATGTTTCGTCAAGATTTAATGCAACGTATTAGGGTGTCAAACAGCTTCGAAATCCGCTCAAAAACTCGACTTACACAGTTGTAAATCTATCGCTACAACATTGTACCTCCTATGGAGCCGGTTGTGAAGCGACCGCCACACACTTATATCAGTCGCAAACCGGACTCACAATGTGCGTTTGTCTGCGTATGGTCCACATTAAAGAAACCTTTTCCTCTGGGTGTCCGGCGACGGCCCGCGCGCGCCGTCTCGCCCGCCCTTCGCCGTCGGGCGCGGAGCGGGGCGGCGGGAGTCGAGCGTGGGCGGGCGGGCGATCGATGGCGCTGTTTGGCCGCGCGACGGCCGCCGCCGCCGCCGCCGCCGCCGCCGCCGCCGCCGCCGCCGCCGCTGTCGCGAGGGGCGTTCACCTCCCCGGGGAGGCCGCCACAGTGCGTGCGTGCGGGCGGGCGGGCGGGCGAGCGAGCGGGTGGGCGTTGGAGAAGGCACTAGGAAAACGACGCGACGCGCTGTCACGCTTCACGGGCCTCCGGCGGCCGTCGCCGTGCGGAAACGCCCACTTCCACCCAGGAATCGCCGCTCGAGCCCTCGCCCGCTGGCGCGCGACGCCACCGCGGTGGAGGGCTCTCCGCCTTCCTTTAAAAAAAAAAGCATCTTTGATTGTGGATTCCGCTTGCATACGAGCCCGTGATGAGGAAAGTTATTTCTTGGCTGATTATGAAAGATCCTACTGGGTACAATTCTGTTTGAAGGTTTGTTTGATAAGATTGTTGTAGAAACTATGTAATTCATCCCGTAGTGTTTTTCGTGTATGTGTATAGTTTTTGTTAAGAAATTATCAAATATTTCTTTCTATGTTCAAAATATGATTTCGGGTGGAAAAATCATAAGCATATTCATGGAACAATAAAGGAACTTCAATAATGCATAAGTGCTTTTATCTGTTAATAAATATTATTTACACGTCTCTTATACGCGAAGCGTTCGGCTGTGGGAGTTCGTTTTGGAGAAAAAAAGTCGTGAAACTGAATGTTTCCGCTCGGCGGCGCCGTCAACTCCGCCGCGTCGATTTTCCCGCGGCGCCGCGCCGTCTGCGATCTCTCGCAGTCGACCTCTCGCTCGCGCGCGGCGCCGCTTCGAGATCTCGCTGCGGCTCGCGGCCGTCTCTTTCGCCGCGGCTGGGCTGCGGGCGGGGGAGCAGCGGCGGCAGCAGCAGCGCTGCGGAGCGCGCGGGGCGGCGCGGGGCACCAGGAAATAGCCGGGACTCGCTCCTCATTGGTCGGCTCATTTCAGGAAGACCATGATCCCGACGACGCCGACACATATACATACGCACACGCTCACACACACAGGCGCGCTCTGAACGCCGCTTCGTTAAGTCTTCGCGAAGGCTTGTTGTTGGATGTTTTATTTTTGTTGCGTTCTTTTTTTCTTTGCGTTCCCGAAGCAGCGGTCGCTGGATTGACGGTTATTGTTGCATCTTAAGAAGATTGATGTTCTTTATTGTGTCCCGTATACAATTAATAATAATAATAATAATAATAATAATAATAATAATAATAATAACAATAATCGTGATATTCTTCTCATCTTGTAGTATGAATTTCATCTTCATAATATTAATGTTTTTAATTTTATCTCCTTAAAAAAATTCTAGATTAATTTGTAAGGGGGAGGAGATTGTCAACATTTCCCTTTTGTAGAAAGTTCTAAAACTCAATATTTTCATGTGAATCAATATACTGATTACATTTGCATATCGGGTACGATTTTTATAACTTAATACTTGTGTAAAATAGTATAATATTTTTTAAATTATTTTCCCTATACATAAGTTTGTTGTTACGTAAGTCGTTCACAGCGGAATTGGTTGGCTTATATTTCTTACTTGTAAAAAACTATTGTTTTTCTTTTGCATTGCTTATTTTTTTCTGCAAAAATAATTGGGAGCTTAATATGAAGCTGCGTAACCATTGGTAAAGTCTCTTTGTGCCAAGTGGTTCCCTCGTGTGTGCCACTGCGCTCCCCAAATGAGAGAACAGTCGTATTATTCCTCGGCGCGTTCGCCGTTGGCGCCGCGACGCTTCCGTCTGCGCCCGGACGGCCTCGCCCCGCCCTCCCCGCCCGCCCCGCCCACCACGCTCTCCTCGCAGGCGAGGCGGGGGGAGCATTCTTCCGCCGCTGGACGCAGGCCTAAAAGCGCGCCTTGACGCCGCGCCAGCACCCAGCGACCCACCGCCATCACTGCCACCGCCGCCGTCACCGCCACCGCCACCGCCACCGCCACCGCCACCGCCACCGCCACCGCCACCGCCACCGCCGTCGCCGCCACCGCCGCCACCGCCGCCACCCAGCCGCCACCGCCGCCGCCACCGCCCGCCACCACCGCCACCGCCACCGCCACCGCCACCGCCACCGCCGCCACCGCCGCCGCCGCCGCCACCGCCGCCGCCGCCACCACCGCCACCGCCACCGCCGCGGAAGAGGCCGCGCGCCGCGGGCGGGTGAGGGCGCGGGCGGGCGAGCGAGGAGGCGAGCATGCTGGTGGATGCGTTGGCGGCTGGTTGGGGACTCTGCGGGGGGTGAGGAGACAGACGGGAGTATGGTCGAGCAGGCGAGGGGGTGAGCAGACGCGTGGACAGGGGTGGATGCGTTGGCGAGTGGTTGTGGATTCGGATGCGGGGGGCGGGGTGAGGAGACAGTCGTTGCGAGGGGGCGAGCAGGCGAGTGGGCAGTGTGGCGGGAGTTCGAGAAGGCAGTGAGTTGGATGCACGAGCGGGTGGGTGAGGGATAGGGTCGTGGCAACTGAGGGGGCGGCGTTGTGTAGGGTGGATGAGCCAGCGAACGTACGAACAAGAGAGTGGGCGGGTGGGGTAGTGAGTGGGCGGGGCCGCCGTGATTGAGGGGGCGGGCGGGAGAGAGCGCGTACGCGAGCGCCGAGGAGCAGACGCGTCTCGCCTAATCAGGTAGGAACAGCCCCGCGGTTCTCGCCGAAGTAGGGCGGCCACGTTACGAAATAGCCGCTGCTTGTTTTGCCAAGCGTGGAAATGGGATTCCCGATTCCGGGCCTGAAGGCACCCTGATTTCAAACAATTTATTCTCGCGCTTGTTGCGATTAAGGCGTTGATGTTGATAAATTGGGAAAACGTTTCCGGTACGTTTCGCGATAACTTTCCGTGCACTTTTAGTGAGTCAAGGAGCTTGAGTCAGTCCCAGAACTAAAGTACTAGAGTATCGGGGAAATTCATTGCATTGTGACATCACATATGGGAAGATAATTGAAGTGTGCTAGTAGGGCATTCAATAGTACAACATGCGAAAACTTTTCAGTGGTATAATATAAGCTGTGACCTCCAGCAAGTTGCTGAACAAAAGCATAAAAAATGATTCGTCCACACTGTTAAAGAACAAAACAGATTCTCTCGTATAACACTGCAATAAATTAAATTGTAACAAAAACCTTCTATATGTCACTGAAATAGCATAGTATATTGTTTGCGGGTACACAGTACTATAGTTTTTTAAACAGCGAGAACATTAAAAAATTGCTGTTCGTTAATGCGACACGTGAATAGCAAATCATGCCCAGAGGTTGCACAGTTCTTTTTCAAGTCCCGCAAGCTTTGGAAATTCATACAGATATTTTTGAATTTTCTCAGAGTTCGTGGGTGTCTAAGGAAACCTAGACACCTCTCACTTCGCATAGTTTTGTTCCAAACTTACAGTATGCATTTCTAATTATAGTAACATGCATTTATAAACGTGGTTTAAGTACTGCTGAAATGTGGTGGTTTATCGCGTCCAGTCCTCGGCGCAAAGGAAGGATGTGCCCAGTTCGCCGCGAGCCCTCCTGCCCCTCCCGAGCTCTCGCATGCCAGGGCGCGCCATGTCATCTCCGCGCGGGGCGCTCGCGGAACAGGCAGTTCCTGCGCCTGCGGCTGGCAGCTCGCGGCTCGAGGCGCCTTCCAGGAAGACAGCCGCCCGCCCGCCACCCATCCACCGCGCACGCGCTGCGCCTCTCCTCTCTCCTCTCCGCTCCGCTCCGCACCGCAACGCGCCGCTCCGCGCCGGATTTGTTTGCTTCCCCGCGACGAGGGAGAACAATGCGTTAAAAATGTCAACGCGGCGCGACAGACGCCGTCGCAGCGCCTTACGCGGCATCGCAGCAGCGGCGGCGGCGTCGCGACGCTTGACGATCGAGGCCGCCTCCGCAGGCGCAGCCGGCGCCGCGACGCTTATGTAACGCTCTCTCGTGCCTTCCGCCTGCTCGTTGTGGGAACTTCGACCTAATTTCGAGCAGCCGCCGTCGCCGCCGCCGTTTGGGTCGCTGCCGGGTCCGCCCGCCCCCGCCGGCCGCGCCGGCCCCGTTGCTTCCGGTTCGGGGGAGGCTGCGTCGTCGCGTCTCTGCCACCCTCGCCGCCTCCCTCTGGGGGCGCTGGGGGCGGCGGGCCGAGGCTGCCGCTCTTCACCGCAGCCCGGGCCAACGATGTTGCCTGCTCACGTCTCTACCACTCTAACATTGCCTCTAAATTATTGCGTTTTGCAACGATGCATATGTTTGTCTGCGATATAATTGTATACAGTTATTTCTATTCACGTTTGCCGAGTTCACGGTAATAAGCGTGCATTTTGCACCAATGTTTCATTTGATTTGATATACTCTAGTATCATCTAGTTTCGTATCTTGGGACGCAGAATATATTGAGCAAGTTGCACTTAAATCACTACGAGAGCTTTGCATTTCGCTTATCACCAGAGTGACAATCAGAAGATCTAGCAATGTGTATATCATGCGTGCTTAGTGCCGACACGGTGGCTGGATCGCGGAAAGGAAGAAAAGAACCAGGGCGCTGGAGCCTTACGTAAGCGTCTCGACGTCGACTCCCGGCGGCGGCGGCGGCGCCGGAAGGAAGCGCGAGCGGAGTGGGGGAGAAATTCCCCCCTCCGCCGCGGCCTCCCGCCGCGCGGCCGGCTCTTATCGTCGGGCGGCGCGGGGACGGCGGCGTCCGAAAGCGAAAATGCAGGTCAGCCGGCGCTGGAAATAGCCCGAGCCGCCGCGCCGTCGTCGTCTCGCCGCGGTGGGGAGTGCGGCGCGGGGCGGGGCGGGGAGGGGAGGTGGGTGCTTTGGCGCCGCGGGCCGGGAGACACTACCGCTCCGCCCCGGCTGCACTACAACGTGGTCGGGATGGGCGGGGGTGGAGGCGGCAGTGGAGACGCAAGCAAATACGCGAAAATAGCGCGCCGAGCGCGAGCTCGTGTTGACGGAAGACGCGGGAGCGGCATCCGCATTCGTTCGGCTCCATAGGCGTCGCTCGCGTTTCGTTTTGGGAGCAGTTGGGGGGCTACATGTAGTGGTAGCAGATGCCTTGGTCACGTAGCCAGACATTGTATGCATATACCCGTAAAGACCCGTTTTCCTTCGGAGAAGAATTCAGTGTAGAAATCGTCCAACAATTTCGTTTTTTCCAGGAAAGAAAAAGAGTGTCTCTACTGTCCATTATATTGGTAAACACGAAGTACCCATTGCATCGTCGTAAATGCCCACTGAAATCTGAGTGTGTTAGGAAGTCTTCTGGATTGCATTGACGTTACCCCACACGATATGATTTGGTTACCGTCTTTACATGAAGGCGTAGGCGTTGCAGGCGAGCAGCGTTTACAAATGCTAGGTCGGAAGACGTAAGCAACACGATGTTGAAACTTTTCAACGTCGTCAGCCGGAAAGAGCGTCGTTTTCCTCCTTCCCGATCGCCTCCGGCCTTGGAAACTTATCGAAGCAGCCTTCGGGAAACGCTCCGCCCACGGCGACCGACAAGCAATCCATGGCTCCTTCCTTTTGCGTCACTGGCCACTTTACGAAAATGTTCAAGTCCATACGTTCAAATTTGCCGATAAGCTTTTTAAATTTATCTTCTGTGTCATAACTGAGTTTTCAAAACAATAAAATATCTATTTATATTTCATTCGAATCCAAAACATTATTACATGAATTCCCAAATTGCTAATATCAAAATAAACATCTAAGCTAATAAACTGTATTCCTCTGACGTAAAATGTAAATGCTCCACTCAGGCCCACTGGAATTGTTACAATAAAAATTATTTACGTTCCATTGTTTTGTTTGCTGAACAATTGTTTTATGGAGATATGTTTTCAGTTGAATAGTTTACAGCAGATTACAAATAATTTGAAACTTCACACCAAAATTCAAGAACATGACTGTAGAATGTACGAATGTAAGAGGACACTATATTCTGGTAACGTGATACCTGCGTTACGCATCAAGCTTGTGCGCCGGCGCGACAGTGCACACGCACATGATTTCGTGAGGAGGCGTCAGACTTCCGGGGTCTGTTTCAATACACCTCAGCAATGCCTTGAGTTCAAAAATACAGTCGACTCCGGTTGTAGTGAACTTCTGGGGACTAACATTTTTGGTTCATTATATCCGAGGTTCAATACATACGATGATGTCAAAATTAAATAGAATTTTTATATAATTATTGATTTTGTCAATAAAGAGCTATAGCAAAATACATTAACAGCACGAAGTAAAAATTTCAATATCTTTGTTTGTCCTTAAAAATTAATCATTTTTAATTGTTTGCTTCGTACTTTTTCATTAGTATTTTCTCTTTTCCCGAGTCCTCAGGAGAGACCATAGGAGAGCAGGAAATTTGTCCCTCAAATCTCTTGAGAATATCAGGTTTCGGTTTGCTGGTACGTATCTCATGAGAAATAAAATTATGAAAATGGTACCGTTCAACACCATCTAGAACATCTACAGGGAAATGAATTTTTGAGGACGTAGCTAATAGATATTGCTCTAGTGGAGGACAGCCAATCCACAATTTGACATGTTAGGACGGGTGGCACTGAGAAGTCTTTTTCTAGGCCTTCTAAATAGAAGAACCTTCCCTGCTAGCGTATTTCGCGCTAGCATGTGTCAACCGATGGAATGGCTGCTTTGATCGGTTTCGCTTGTTTGAGCCGTGTTTAGAGTCAATTATTTTATCGGCTCTTTACTGTGAGTTGCTCGTGTCATACGAGATCCTTCGTCATTACTCACCTCTGTATCTCTGCAGCAGAGATAGTGCAGGGACGTACCTGCTACATCAGATACGCACGCATTACTCGCAGAGCCCGTAAGTAACATGTGCGCGTCATCAAGGCGCATCATCGATGTGAATGGAATATTCCGAAAGCGCACGTGACCGACTCGAGCAGCGTCATGGATAGTTTGGAGGTGCAGGATGTGCTGCTTGATCTGGTCCAGCTTCTCCAGAACCTCTCCGAGAACGGTTGCAGCGTGGACGATCGCAACCCTCCTGCGGTAAGCGGCTCCGTGAACCCCCTCCCATGCACTCTCCCGGCCACCCTCGCCGCCCATGCCATTTACGTGACCGCCCACTCTCCCCCCGCCGCGCTGGCCGTTTATGCTGCCCCCCTCCCGGCCACCGTGTCCTGGCTGCTCTCGGCGCCCTTCCTCTTCCTCCCCGCTCGCCCTGCAACCTCCCCTGCTCCCCGCTTCCGCCCGCCCTCGCCACTCGCGCACCCCGCCCGCCCGCCCGCGTGCCAGCGCGGCGTAATGAAAATGCTGGCGCCGTGAGTCAGCGGGGGCCATGCAGATGACTAAAGAGGATTAGCAGCGGCTGCGGCGGCCGCTCCGCTCCCCACCCTCCGCGCCGCGTCAGTTCCGGGGGATGAGCCACCGCCCGACACAGCCCAGGCACGCCGCTTCCGCCCCGCCGCACCCCCGCGCCGCGCCGCACCGCGCCGCGCCGCAGGGCGGACTGCGAGTGACGTCATGTGGGTTGCCATGCCCGCGTTTGATCTCCACTCTGCCACACGCTGCCTGCCTCTCTGGCGCTCTCTGGAGGGCGACAGAATTAATACTACTTTCCAGGCTGCTGACGGGGTGCGATTGCTTTTTATGTTGCGTTCCTCCTCAATCTAGGATAGACCGAACACCATTCTCATCTAAAATCATATTTTTGTTATTTTCTCTTCGGGATAGAACTGTTTAGACGTGACAATAAGTTATTCTGAAAATTTTTATTCATCTGTTCCTCGTTTCATTGCATGATTTTTTCTTAATTTTAGAATTCTTGTAAATTTTGCTTGCTTCCTTAGTTTTCCGCGTCAGAAAGCTTTCAGCTGAACGACAAAGCCTCAGAGGGATATTCTGCTTGTAAACACGGTACCTTTAACCCATTTTTGCGCAATGATAATGGTTACCTTCTACCTATCTAGAGCGACTGGCGAACAGCGGAAAGGAAGTTATTTCCTGAAAGATATCAAATACTAAAACTAGTTAGTCGTGCAGTCTGGCCTTCCGTAGTATCGACTACTGATATGTTCTCGTTTTGGTTGGTCACAGCCATTAAGTGAATGGTTGTGCTAGACCTGATAAAACGGCAATTTTACGTGTTTTATCACGACGTTCTAGCGCAGTTTTTAAAGTCTGTTGTAATTTTTTACACCAAAGAATCGTTGACTGTATTGCTTCACAGCGCATTTATAATCGAATATACGTGTTTCCCAGAACATTATTTAAATGACTACGCATTAACCCTTGATCCTAGTTAAGTATATTTCTGCCGATTTAATGAGACTTATAATGCTGCTGCGTTGCGATTGTGCGAGAGGTCTTTGAAGCGTTGACTTGATCGATTACGGAATGCGCAGAGTGTACGAACTGCGGACGTAGGGCGAAGAACGAGGATTGTAGTGGTGAATGGAAGATTAATATTTTAAAAAGATCCAAGAGGTGAGGTAGAAGTAAATACACACAATCAGCGAATGATCTAAATGATGAGTACTTTTGGCGCGGAATATATTACTTAAGGTTTGGGGTCGGGGCGAATAAAAGAATTCATTTTATTAGTGTGTAGAAAATCTGTGTGTCCGCACGGAGTTATGGTATCAAAATGTTTCACCGGCACCTTTTCACTCTACAATTTCGAAGTTCATTAATTATATTTTACCACTGGGATGAGTAGAAACCATGATGACATCTAGAAAAAACAAGATCAAACATGCCCGCACATACAGTATCAATTAGAAGATCAAAACACAGGTGACGGGCCACATAGATGCATTCTCAGACATTAATAATGGGTTTATCAAGGTAGCGACCGCTTGGCAAGAAATCCCTGCGCGACTTGCGAAAAAGAGGCGGCGTCGGCGGCGGCGGCGTCTGCTGATGAGCGGCGCGAAGAACGCGGATGCGGGCTCAGGGCCGGCGAGCGGCGGCGGCGGCGGCGGCGACGGCGGCGGCGGCGATGATGGCCGCGAGCGAACGGAGGCGGAAGCGCAGGCGGGAGGCGCAGGTGGGCGGCCTTACGCGCCGCTCTGCCGCCGCCGCCACCGCCACCACCGCCGCCACCGCCGCCACCGCCGCCACCGCCGCCACCGCCGCCGCCGCCGCCTTCGCCCGCACCCTCGCCGCCTGCGGTTACGTATTCGCGCTAACGGTACCCAGGACCTCGGTCTTGCGCCCCTACACGCGTGCGGGAGACGAGATCCTCAGTTCCTCTCCGTCTGAAGGCGGACGAACAGCACCGCTACTCCGGCTGCTCATCGCATTCCGACCCGATCATCACATTCTAAACGAGCCCGCAAAATCTTATCCTCGTCGCTCGTCGCTCGTCGCTCGTCGTTTCCCCGTTGCAGAGGACTCGCCTGACGGCTCGTCAGCTCTCCGCGAGTAATCTGCTTTTCATGTTCCCTCTCCTGATCACGCTAATCGCGAGATGTGTCTTTCCAGAGTCGGGGATCGGCTTCGTCCGCTTGTCTCGTAGTAGTTGTGCATGAGAAATCGTGTCTGATATAGCGTTTCTCCGATCCATCTTGTGTGGAGAATAACGACGTGCTGTTCGCGAGGAACCAGTTGGGTCACTCGTAACCCTCTCTTAGTGTAGCGGTGCTTCATATTTCTATTAAATGTAGACACTCAATTAACTTTTTAATATCGTCGTAAACGGTATCGCGTCGTCTTTTTCCGTTACTAAACGTGGGAGTGACGAATGAGAGCTACAGATTCACTCGTATATCAAACAGCGAACTTTCCATTGCCTCGTTGTGGTGAAAGATTTCTCGAGCGGGTCACGAAGCAGACCGGGCAAGGAAGAATCGCTGCCGTACATTATTTCCCATTAGAGGCATGGATAACAAATCCTCTACGTCAGTCTTTCTGACAAATAAATTATTTGCTTCGCGAGGTCGTAAACATGCGTTTAGTGAGTCAGATACGTCTGATTCTTCAGCAAGCGTAATCTGAATCCAAGGAAATACGAGTATTTTTTTAAATGATGGGATTTCCGTTTTCATTATTTTCATTATCAGCTATTTTAAACGTGCAGTGCGACTTGAGATGAAAATGTTGAAGTATAGTCTTTAATGGAGGCTTCAAAGAGGAGTACAAAACCGTAATATTAGGTGATGACAACTGCCTCGCAGCTTATTGGGAATTTTTGTCCGGTGAAGCGTTACAGCAGTGGACAGAACTATCAATCTTCTGCGCATGAGCAGTTCAAGTATCGTATCACTTTTTTTCATTTGCGCATATGCAGAAGATCGAGATTGCTGTCGACTGCTGAACGTCATGTCGTGCAAAAATCTCCCTTATATCCCAGCATCTGTGCCCACGTGTGCTATGCCCCCACCTGCCAGGTCCTCGCCCTTGCCTCACCTGCCCCCTGCCCCTCCTACACGCCCCGGGCCTTCCGCAGGTGTCGCACCCGCGCCCGGACCGTGAGAATCTTCCTCCTCCCGAGGAAGTAACGTATTCACGGAGCGCGCGGGATAAAAGATTGCGCCGAGCGCGCGTGTGTGTGTGTGGCGGGTGGGCGAGGGGGTGCAGGGGATTCGCGCTCCTCCCCCGTGCGAGGGCGAGCAGGTGCGGGCGGGGGAGAGCAGGGATTGCGGGGCGGCGGCGGCGACGGCACCTGCCTGAGCGGGACACCCGGCGGGGGCGCGCGGAGGGAGCGACGGTTGGAAGGTCGCGGCCCCCGGCCCCTCCTCGCGTCCCCCTCCCGGAGGGGGCACCTGCACGCCTTGCTCGCGCTCCGGATAATAGCCGTGCGCGCGGTACCTGCCCGCCGCCGCCGCCGCCGCGGCTGTCGCCGGCGAGACAAAACGCGCGCCGCGGCCGCCGCTGCGGGACGCCGCTCGCGCCGCAGGTGCCGCTCCACGCCTCCCCTCCACTCCCGTCCCCTCCTCTGCCGCACCGCGCGGCGTGGCGGGGACATGTGCCACCGCTGTAAACACCGCCGGCCGCCAACGCCTGCACACACCTCGACTAGGCACCGGGCCGTGACCCCAACCTGCCGGCTCTCCCGAGGCGACCTGCCCTTCCAAGGGGCTAGCTTTCATGTGTGCAGACTTGGATCACCAGCGTGTAACGCTGTCGTACGACACATTTCGTTAATTCGCAGCAATTTACTTATACATCTTTTCACGATCTCTGCGTACGTTTCCCTTATTTATTCACGGCAATGCCAACACCATTAAATCAAAATAAATTACTATATTTTCAAGCTAGAATAATGAGTCAGTATTGTTGATGGCCTTTCCTTTCGTCTCCGCTGCCAAGTACCATCACTCGTTGCGACATCTGAGTAAGCGTCGTTTCTTTATTATTTATTAAAGGCGTATGGTAAATATGTGGTAGGTTTTCCAACACTCCGCTGTTTCCTTTCACTCGGCGATACCTGCACACCTGTGAATAAAAAAACACCTCGCGGAGTCGTTGGGTTCGTAAGGTCTTTCTTTCTCAGTCGAACTTACATTTCGTTACTGTATAGTTGTCAACGGCTATTTACCAAGCACCGCTCCCTGAATCGTCCACGATTGCACATCCTCCACGCCCGTTAGTTTCTTTCTTTTTTTCCTTTTCGCGTGCGCGCCGACGCTCTGAGGAAGAGAGCATCCCGGACGCCACCACCAGCGGCGCCGCTTCCCTCTTTGGGCCCCGCCTGCGACGTCCTTTCAGACGGAAGGCTCCGCGCGCAATTAATGCGCTTCCGCTTCATAAACGCGCGCGCTAACGAGAGCCATTTCTCTGCCGGCAGATCGTCCGCGCGCGGATATGGAAATGCGATTGTGCGCACGTCAACCCTTTGACGCGGGGCTTCTCACAGGGCCGGCCGTTGCGTTCGGGTGGCGGGGCTCGTCTCCGTGCGTGATCTTTTGTCGGAGGCGCGTTGTCGCTCGTTCGTTCGTGATTATGCAAATGTGCGGCGGAGCAATTATCGAGCGCCGCTGCGGCAGTGGACGCTAGAACCGGAGGCCGTCAGGCGTTGAGTGGGATGGGGGAGAGAGGGGATGGGGATTTATAATGGTTGTATTTGGGTGGTTTCCGCGTCTCGTATGGCTGGCATAACACGTGTTTGTCGTTCTTTGTTGTTGCTGTGTCGTTCTCACTATACAATTCTTGTCGGCGACATTTTGAGCTGTCGCGGTTTGTCAGTCGTAGAGTCGTTCTCGCGTGGTACTTCTCTCCAATCCCTTCTGCCCACCTCACCACACAGCCTTTCTGTACTCTACAAACACGCCACCGTACTCTGTTTCTCCTCGAATGCCAATTCTCGGTCGATCTCAGTCACCCTCACATTCTGCCTTCGTATACGTCGTCACCACCCCGCCTTCCTGAATCTGCCCGTATCCCCCGCACACAGACACACACACATACACACACACACACACACACACACACACACACCGCCCTGTGCGGTCTCTGCTCGCGCCTCATTTGCATCGCGCGCCAACAAATAAACAGCGACGCAGCGCTCGTGCGGCGGCGGCGGTGGCGGCGGCCGCCGTCGTCTGCGCGCCTCGATCCTTCATCGCCTATGTAAATCTTGAGAGCGCCAACTTCGCCTGCGCTCGAGGTGAGCTGTTTAACAACCCTCTGCGAAATCGACTTACCCCTGGAAGTGCGGAAGTTGGGCGCCGGCGGCGGCGCGTGCGGTGGGTGGGGGCGGAGGGCGGAGGGCGGGGGGATGCGGCGGGACGTCACTGTATGCCGGAAGCAACAGCGCAGTTCCGCCTCCGGGGCGCCCTCCGCGGGTCCTGACCTTGCGCCCGCCGCGCGGCCTCCGCCAGCGCGCGCTCCGCCGGCGGCCGCGAGACGAGACGAGACGAGGCGAGACGAGGCGAGACGAGGCGTTCAATTTGCAACGAGATAGTTAGCGCGCGAGTTGGCCTGCGCTGAGTTATAGACGAGACTGCTGTTTGGCGCAGAATTTGCTTCTTCCGCTTTTAGAGCTAGTTTGAACTTCGGTGCTAACTTGACGGGGTTGTTTAACGAATTGTCAGTTATTGTGCTGTGAGTTACAAGAACCACCTCACTGCTGTCAGAAATGATTCTTAACGATCTTCAGCGTTATCCTTAATTCTCAAGATTTCAAGGAACAGTTTATACAAGTATAAACGCAGGTGAATATTATTCATATGAATGTTGCTGCTCTGCGGTTGCAATGATTACAACTGACGAGATATACTAAGCTAAGATTGTTTCAAGAAATTCACAGTATAGCTAGAAATGTCAGAGATGTGCAATCAGCACAATTCCCGTTCTATTAGTATTAGCGGATTCTTCGTATTCTAACACAAGCCATGTTCACATCAAATTACATATTGAAACTATAAAGCGAAGTAAAACCTTATTTCGTCCATTGGCCACGGGGACACCACACACAGCTCTTAATTCACGCAACTGATTCACAGTGAGCAAAAAGCTTTCAGCATGTGAAGTCTTCTGTGAGTTTTTACACAATTCTACCTTCCAGTAGTTCTCTTTTCTTTTCCTACCCCACGATTTGAACAACGACCTCTGCGTCTTCCGCCTCTGCCTCTCCCCTACCCGCCCGCCCCCCGAGCTCCCCCAACCTGCGCGGGAGCCGCTCCGCAGGTAAATCATCCGGCTGACGTCATTTGGGCGTGTCCGCGCATCGCGGCTGCCCCTGGCGACCGGCAGCCCGCCTCGCCCGCGCGCCCGCCGGGCAGAGGGTGCGCGCCCCCGCGCACGCGGTCCCCTGCGCGCGGGGGCACATTGTGCGCCGCCGGGAGCAGGTAGCGCCGGGGCTCGCTTTTGTCCGCCGCCGCGGATCAGCCCCTGCACCTGGACGCCGCCGCCGCCCCCGTCGCCACCCGCTCCGCAAATGCGCGCACAACCCGCGTTGCGTTCGGTGTCGTAGAACGAGCATTGTCGCCCGCTGATCTTTGGTGGCGTATCGCGTGGTGGATGTGAGTTGCCACGCTCTGCCACATGGGATTGTTTTGGGTTCTCTACGTTCAGAGAACTTCACCCTAGATCGCACTCTATTTTCAGAACTTTGACAGTAATGGTTTCTTGACCTGTTTTCGCGGGTGTGGCGTAGACGAGCATTATCGTCCGTGTACGTGTCATTCTACACCAGTAGAGGGGATCTTGCTTTCTTTCCTGTGTACTCTTACAAACACGAGGATGCACGGTTCTCTACATTCTGATATTGATGAACAAAAGTTATTTAGGAAAGAGCGTGCTTTCGCTCGGGTGGTGCGTGCTGTGTCGTCACATGTGAGCGTTGTCGCCCGTTTCTCTTAGTAGTGCGCTATTCGTTGTGTGCTTCAGGACTTCATAGAAGCGATCATTCTTGCGTCGCTGTACGCCCCGTTCACTTCTCCACACCGTACTCTATTTTCAGAACGTTATGAACTGCAGTTATTTACAAAAAAGGGTGTGTTTTCGCTTTCCAATTCAAGTGTGCTCTCCCTCGGCCGGACTGGATATTGAGCGATGTTATCGCATTGATCCCGCAATAAATCTGTCAGCGAGTCATCTAAATGGTTTCCGTTATACTCGTATTCGTGTGGCCATTTCCTTCGACGGCGTTGATACTCCCAACAAGAGACAAAGCTCCCGAGGCATTTCGTTGCGCATGCGTGAGTACGCGCGGACAACGCAGTCACCCTTCCTTGTTTAATTACATAATATAAACTAAAAGCGAGTTTACGTAAGTTGCCGTGTTTCGACACTACAGGCCTCCGCCTATAGATGTCGCCCCTCGAATACGCCTGCAGTTCCGCTATTGCCCCGGAGCTCTCTATCGTGTTCGCCGAGTCGCTGACCCTTGTGCGGAGTGACGCCGTCTACCAAAATCTGCCTCCGCTGTCTTCCTCTCGCGGCCTGGTGGTTCCCTCGCTCCCTCCCCCGCCGGGCAACCCCCTCGCTGCGTGGAATTAATGCAGCGGCGGCGGGGCCGGCGTCGCGAGGCGCATTGTGCCCGCGTTCATTACGCAGGGGGCGAGGGCGCGCGCGGGGGTGGGGGCGGGGGAGGGGGAGGGAGATCGGCGACCGCCCGCACAAAGCGGCCCCGGACGCCCGAGGCGGTTTGAGCGGGACGCGGCCGCAGGTAGTCGCCCCCATACCCGCCCCTGCCCGCCCCCGAACCGCCACCCGCTGCCCCGCGATGGCCCGTCGGCCTTGGCCGCCGACGCGCATGCTCCGTCGTGGCACGCACGTTTCCTCCAGCGCGACCGCCGTCACGAGATGTTTCGTTTCTTTTTGGAAATCGGTCGATGATTTGGAGATTCCATTCCTGAAAAGACGGAACTCTTTTTCTGTCTATACAATTCTCTTTTTCAAGCCGTAGCAATTATCTAAAAGCGATAGCACAACGCATGTGAGTTTCATGATTCGAGTGGACATTTTCACCGGACTTTTCATTTTATTTTTGAAAATGATTCGATGGTTTTAAGATCACACTCCTGAAAAGTCGAATTCTTTTCCTAGTATAGCATCGTTATTTTTTTCCTTACCTTGGTAATTATCCTACATGTGATAATATAACATACAAGATTTCGACACACGCCTGTCCCATTAACATTATCACGAGATACTTAGTTTGTCTCAAAAACCGTTCTTTGAATTCGAAATTTACTTCCTCAAATGACAAACTGGCTTCTCTTTCAGAATCGTCGGTATGTCTATTGTAGCTTGACAATTATTCTTACACAAGTTTGAGAATCCAACAAGCTTCTGCTGTACGCCTAACAGTCGCACTTCTAGATAGCCCATTAAATATTCCATTGTGCTCTTAGAACAGTGGGAACATAAAAAGGAACTTGAGTTAATGTCTCCTTTTAATTCGCGTAACTTTGAATAGGCAAGCAGACGTAGTAAGCGCGAAAATTCCTAAGAGGTGTGCAAGTTGCCAGTCATTCTTTTCTCTCATCTGCCCGAGACCGTAAAATATACAGTACTGGATTCAGTGAATTAAGGATTCAAATGTGTTGTTCCTTGTCACTTACCAAGCAGTACTTGTTCGAGGGCCTCGGAATGAAAAGGAATGAGCTAAAATGACCGTGATAACTTTTATAAGACGATTGTTTAAAACAACACCCGGCTCGTTAGAAAAGCACGTATTCTCCGTCAAATAAAAATATACCTGCAGCTCAAACGACCAGTTGGCCATTAGTGGTGTGGTTTGGAAACCCCCCTCCCTTCATAAACAAGTGCATTTACATTAATATTCCTACCGGCCACCTCATAACGATGCGCATGCGTGGTGTAAGCAGAGACACGCGGCAGGTCCACTTTTACTGCTTCCACTCCCACTCCCCGGCCGAGCAGGAGCAGCTTTTCCAGCTGGCAACGCCGCCGCCGCCGTGGTGTGAGGCAGGTACGCGGGCGGTGGCAGCGTCTTTGACGCGTCGCGAGGGCGGGAAGACCCTTTTCTCTTCTCCGGAGAAGGAACCGCGCCGCCCTTCGTTTTCCTTCAAGACGCCCCCTCCGTGCGGCGCGGAAGAAAGGGCGAGGGGAGGGGGAGGGGGCGGGGACGTGCGGGTCACTTTCGTATGCTAATGCGTGTGGGAACGCACCGTAATTGCGGTCCTGCGCCGAATGCACGGCTGGGCCCGTCCCGCGCTGCTGCGGCCGCGGAGATGACCTCCGCGCGGAGCGGTCGTGGGCTAGGCGCAGGCGCAACGCGGCTGAAAGGTGCTCATTTGCACCTCAAGAGGCACTCGCGTAAGACGTCGTTTTCTTTTGGATGACTAAGTTAAGAGGCCGATGTGCGTTTCCTCGGGTTTGTCATTAACTTGATATTGCGGTGTCGTATCAAAGAAGCTGGTTTACCTATCCACTGTTTTGATGATTCAAGCCCGTTCCTGACCTCCACGAAGGTGATTTAACTGTTCCGATGGAGGAAGGTGTTGGAGTCTTGAACTCCGTGGGCAACGAGGATCGTCTTCGCGAGGACGATGGCCGTGTGTGTCTGCCGAGCGGCCGCGTAGCGGGTTCACTCTTTCACTCTCGCCTCCAACGGTGTCTGTTCTTTCGTGCCAGCACCGCTTCCATCTCCGTTACCGCCACCGCCAGCGACTTCGCCTGCGCGGTATCTTCCTCGGCGCAACAGCTATCACCGCCGGAAATCTCCTCCATTTGAGCCGCACACGTTGCCTCCACGACTCCACCCCCGCCGCTATGCATTGCACCACCGCCACCGCCGCCACCACCACCACCACTACCGCCACCGCCACCGCCACCGCCACCGCCACCGCCACCGCCACCGCCACCGCCACCGCCACCACCGCCACCGCCACCACCACCACCGCCGCCGCCGCCGCCATCGCCATCATCGCTTCCAACGCCACACCCACACCGTTCGATGTTCCCAGACACGTCCGCCCATGCGTAGTCTGCGAGCTCTTCCTTCTCATCCTCGCTCGCCCGCGACCTGCTGGCCGCCCCGCGGCAGGCGCTTTTTAACGGCAATCGATGCTCGCATCGCTTCACATCCCATCGCATCGCCACGCCCCCACGAGCGACGGCGTTGGGCGATGGCGTGCGCGGGGGCGGGGGTGAGTGGCGATCGCGATAATTCGCCCGCGGGAGGCGCGGCCGTGCGCGCGCGCGCGCATCGATCGCGCTGCCATCTGGCGCCCCTCGTCGGCGGCAAGTGTCCCGCGGCGCCCTCGCCGTCCCTGCCCACGCACCTCCCAGCCGCACGCGTCGCGCCGCGCCCCACTCGTGTGCGCGAGCAGGTGATGCGGTCCGAGGTCGTTATGGGAACAATGCCTCGCGCTGACGCGTTGTTTGCGCAGCGGGGCTGTTGGAAAATCGCTCTGGGAGCACAGTGGATGTAATGTGACTTCCGTGGCCCCCTTTTTGCACGTTTGAAGAGACGGGTAAATGCCGTCAGTAACCGAGTTCTTTTGTCTACACGTTCATCTGAGAAGGTGACATGCTGACCTGGCGCAAATCAGAGTGACATTTCTTATTACCATCATCATTATGAATAGGATGCTCGTGAACATATATTCATTAATATCGAGAATTTTTTCTTCGGGTGTGTTCATGAAAAAGCTAAACTTCCTGTGCAATTATGAAAAAAACAACCCCGTCATGGAAGAAAACAATCAACAAGTAGTTAATCAATTATGATGATAAAAAATATAACGATCATTGCATGCCGTGTCGCAGTCTTGAGGTGTATACATGACTTATGCGAGATGTGAAACACTCCCCCAGCAGAGAACACTTGCTATGAACCATTTGCGCTTGCTCTGTGACCTGCTTTTTTAAACGAGCAAAACATTCAGCATTACATTTGCAAACCCCGGAAAACCTCTGCGATATTTTAAGTCGCATATGCTCGCGACATCCTTCCGCGTGCGATACGGACATCCGATTAGACGGGGCGTCGAGTGCGAAGCGCGTGCTCGTGCGCAGAACTTGTCGCCGTGCGCAGGCAGTGGGGCGCAGCTGCTCGGAAGGCGGCGCATCTGGCGGAGGCTTGGCGGAAGTGCGCAGGAAGCGACGCTAGTGCCCCCGCCCCCGCCGCCCCGCCCCCGCCCCGCCACCGCCGCCGCCGTCGCCGCCGCCCCCGCCGCCACCGCCGCCACCGTCCCCGTCGCCACCGCCGCCTCCGCCGCCACCGCCACCGCCGCCACCGCCACCACCGCCGCCACCACCGTCGCAGCCGCCGCCGCCGCCCGAGGCGCATCGCCGCTGAGGAAGCGATGAGCGGGGGCGGAGGGCGAAGACGACGACGCGACGGCGCGTCTTCCGCGTCCCTCGCTCAGCATGGCTCCTCCTGTTTCGCGCTCCCTTTGTGCTTTCAGAACTCGCGAGCTCGTTCCTCGATCTCGTGTTCTGTCCGTCAACATTTCCTTCCGTTTTTTCTCTCTGAAACTTTCTGTCGCGCACTAACAAAGGTAACAGTAGGGCAGCTAGAAAACATATTTTTACAGCCATCCTGACCAGAGCTTTCGATCTGCGACCCATCAAGGAAACTGGAATTTTTATGTCTGTTTTTAAATGTGCCATTCACATTTCCGTCGTAAATATACCGCTTGTAAGTTAATGTTTTCGAAAACATTCACAATATCAAATGCTAATCAAATGAAAGTATTCACATATTCAGAAGCTTCGTGAGGCAATCAGCGGGTACAAGGTTAAATTGCGACAGTTTTTCAAGTACGTGTACCCAAGGCGATAGAATTATAAAGCACATCTTCCGCTAACCAGCAAACCTACGTTGTAGACCATTTTTTCCAACCTTCACGGGCGATCACTCTCCCTTTCCCATTATATTTACTTGAGCGCGAGTACCCACTTATCATTGAAAAAGCCCCACTGGACAAAAGCCTCGAGCAGAGGTCAGCGCGGCCCGGAGAGTGCGAACAATCGCCGTAAAGAGCCGCGAACGAAGCGCCCGTTGCCTCGCGCGCCGCCGCCGGCGGTCACGCGCGTCGCGCCACTCGCATTCCGCAGGAGGTCGCTGGGAGCGTCGCGACGGCCACGCAGACTCCGACGCGAGAGAGAACGAGACACGGCGCGCTCGACCAGTGGATCGGGACGAGGACGACAAGGCAGGCACAGCGACAGAGAGCGAGAGAGAGAGAGAGAGAGAGAGAGAGAGAGAGAGAGAGAGAGAGAGAGAGAGAGAGAGAGACGCACTCTTCTAGCCAATCTGACAGAACGAGAGGGGAGAGACAGAGAGACCGACTCTTCTAGCTAGTCTGACAGAACGAGTGCAGACAAAGAGAGAGACAGAGGAAGGGGTAGACTGCGATCTCGTCTAGTCAATCGGAGAGAGATGGAGAATGAAACCCAGAGAGAGAGAGGGAGTCACGGAGTCTGGGAGGGAGGGAGGACGCCGACGGACTCGTCTAGTCCGCGCACCAGTAGCAGCAGCAACGGCGGCGGCGGTGGCGGCGGCGTGTCCTTGCCGCGGTCCGGTTGGCGAGGTGAGATAACGGAGTCGCGTTCGCCGCCGCCGCCGCCGCACTTCCTGGTCGCGCTTCCTCCGCCGCCGTGGGAGCCGCCTCCGGGCGCGGCGGCGGAGGAGGAGGTGGTGGGGCGGCAGCGGTCCCGTTCGCGGGCGGCGCCGTTCGCATCCCGGCGGCGGCGTCGCGACCCCGCGCGGAATGCGGCGACGGCGCCCCCTTCGCTGCTGCTGCTGCTGCCTAATGGCCAACGGCGGCGCGCGCAAAAAGACGAGCGCCGAACCGGCGAACGGCACTCCCCACTCGCGCGCCCCGCGCCCGCTGCGGTCGCCTGATAACCGGAAGCGTTTGATTTTTCTTTGCGGCGGAATACCTGCTCCCGCAGCCGGTCGCCCTCCGAGCGGACCCGCGGGCGCCCGCCGGCACAACTAGCGGGGACGGCGCGTCGCCGTGACCTTTCCGAGCGCCGTCGTTGGGATGCACAATAACTATCGGGTTTATTGCACCTGTTTTTGTAACAATTGTTGGGTGGATAGTGTATTCATTTATTGTGAGAGGAGCTTTAAGAAGACCGTCGTCTCCATTTTCTTTGCCGTCTAGTTTTTTAATTTTTGTTTCCCTTCCAGACATCTCTTCTTATTTTGTTTGCTTGTCTTACCCATTTGGCTCCTCCTGGCCTCCTCCTCCTTGTTATTTTTATTCCGCCAGATCTTACTCCCATCGTTTTTTCTTGCTATTCTCTTATTATCCGTTTAGTACAGAATGTGCAAATTCCAAGGCCTCAACGGCCACAACTAAAACTAATATAGCTGCGGGCCATATTTTCATTAATAGGGCAATCCACAGCTGTCGTCGCCGTATGCCTGTGTCATCTGTTTGCCGTGCTGCTCTAAAACGGTAGAGGGAGGGGGATGAAAGCATGCGTGATATGACATTCATGCATAATGCAGTGAAACTCATTAGGATGATTTTGAATTTCTGAATTAACTAGAAAAAAATCTTAAATGTGAGCTTAACCTACATTTACCTTATGGGGTTTTGACCCCGGCAGGGCGCATGCACTATGCGCACAATGTTCTCACCCGACATGAATGGGGAGGCACTTCAACTTTTGATTAATAACTTTTTCGCGGACGACAGTAAACGGCACCGCGTGCCGCCAGTTGGACACCCCCGGTATAGCATTATCAAACCCCAGTATATTTCTTTACATTTACCCAATCGACGTTGTTCCTCCCAGTTAATTCGCAAATGAGTCGGCCACTTGCTGCGTGCGCCGCTTGGCGTCGTGCGGAGCGGCCGTGGTGCGTGTCCGGTGGGGGCGTTAATATTTCATGAGCTCCTCTTGTGTTCCGGCGCCAGCGCCGCGCCGCGGCCGCTTCCGCTGCGCAGGACGCTCTCTGTGGTCGCAGCGCCAAGAAAGCGCCGTTCTTCGGGCGCTGCAGAAATTTAATTCCCCCGCTGCCCTGAGGAACTGCTCGGTTAGCGCGACGCGCCGCTCGCGGGATCACAGGTGCGCCTGGGAAAAGTGATTTGAGATTTATAAGCTGTTTTCTTTGTCAGTCTCTCTTGCGCGTCAGTGTTGCTTTTATTTCAGACTTGAAGGCTTTACTTGTCCGATGTCGGATAGCGTATAATCCGCGTAGCTAATGTCAAGTTCTGAAATGTTACTTTAATTCATGGTGTTAATGATTTTTATGGAAGTTAAAACAATGAAATATTTATATCATGTGTGGCAAACCCCGTGTAAGAAAACTGGGAACTGGTATGGTAGCTATATGGCAGCCAAGTCCTGGGACATTTGGCTCTTACAATGAACTCGAAATACCCCCGTGAGTGTTTAAAGGTTCACCCAGTGATCGACTGTCTCAAAGTACAGCAGCTCCTACCCGAGTACAAAGCCCTATATTTTTTATAAGCAGCTAACAGTCGCGCGAAGTACAGCAAGTGCGACGTGCGCGATGCTGGCTGGCGGCGTCCCGGAGGCCGGGATCCCGCTCCCGCGTGGAGCAGCATCCCGTTGGGGGATGCGCCGGCGGCGGAGGGGCGCGTGACGGAACGGTACCGCGAGGATGTGACGTCAGGCGCGCGCTCGGGGGTTCCGGCGCGCGCGCGGTCCCGTTCGGACGCGGTCGCGGAGTGCGCGCGCGCGCGCGCGCGCGCGGGCGAGATAGCTCATCTTTAGTGCGAGACGCCGCCGCCGCCGACTAATTAGCGGGCGCCTCCGCTTCTTGGCCTCCCAGCCGCCCGCTTCCGCCTCCCGCGCGCCCCGACCTTCGCTTTTTTACTCGCTGCTTCGGGGGAAGCGAGGTGCTTCTTGGTCTACATTTCTTATCGCTCGAGTGCCGGGTTTGCTGAATGTCGCTTGTCCAAGTAGCAAATGCTTGAGTTTTTCTTTTTGCGGGGTGAAAATATTATGAGTTGCAAATCGATTTTTAAACTATTTTTTTAATTTTAATTTACAAATATTTACAAAGGTTTAATTATTTCTTTATTCTGAGAAAAAGAAGCAATTCATGTGAAATATTATCGAAAATAATTTTAAAACAAAGTTTTGTATAGCTTTGTTAACCAATGATGAATTAAATTAATGCATTTGCGCAGGGGCTCCCGGAGAAAACCAGGGGCCCGGGGCAGTTGGTCCAAGGGGGCCCCCTAATTCAAACAAAAAATTCCTTTATGCTCCATTTCATTAACAGAATTCATTTCTCCTTGCATCAGAAATAACATAGCGTTGAATTTGGATGAGAGATAAATATGTTTTCATTTCTTTTGAATGAAAAACGTGGAGGCAGGTGTCGAGTTGCCCCACCCCCTTTTGGACGCATCCACATTTGCGATGCAATACCTCGAGTTTCGAACATTCCCTTCGACTGGGCAATCAAAAGTGCAATACAAACACTTTCTATTACCTTGAAGGCAGTGGAAAGTGTTCGAAATTCGTCGACGGTTATGACAACTCTTGGATGGTCGCAATCGCCCCTTGTTTACCGGAAGGCCTGGCGAACTTCGCCCGTCTCCAAGTTGCCTTCTTCCACCGCTGATTGGCAACTGACTGCGCGCAGGCTCTTCTTGTGCCAACTCTGCTTAGTCATCGCGACCACCCAAGAGGAGCCTATCGCCCAATCACCTTGCGAACCTTGCGTGGAAGCTTCCTTTTAGGAGGAATGATTGAAAACCAAATTACCTCCTGAGAGTAGCTACGAAAAGGGTTTAGATTTTGCAAACTACGAGCGAATACTAGCATACGAATTGTAATGTGCAATGTTGGAGTTGCATGACACCGATTGCAGCCAAGTTGATAAGTATGCACGTAAAATTTTCATGCAAGCTTTTAAAAGATTTAAATTCCGGAAATTCTTGAAATAATACTCACTCGTACACCCCAAATGTTAAAGGAAGATTCATCTAAGAAGGGATCGCTTTGACAGATACTACTTGGCTACCTGGCAACAAAACTGCAAATTGTATCAATGCGCTTAATTCGTCAACGTGATAGTTTGTAGGTGGCTCAGTAGTAAATGGCTTCTACACAGCCTCATGCAATCCCATCGCCCGACATGACGTTCATTAGTTACGCGATCACTTAAATTGGTCCCTTCTTACAACTTACGTGTTAGAGTAACTTCTCTGCACAGGAGTCGCACTTGCCGGAGTGTAACCTAACGTCGACACATTGAAACGTAGGCGTCCTCGCCGAACACGTAGTTCGACATCCGACGCCGCCTCCTCGTTCCCGCAGCTGGAGCGCAGATAGTGTCATCGATCCCACCACGTTACAACCATTCGTCGCGCGCTCACAAAAAGCAGCCGCTGCAGCGGCGGCGGCGGCGGCGGAACGCGAGCGGCGATAAGCGTCGCTTTCCACCTCGCGCGCCGCGTCCTTTCATCTTCCTCCCTCCCTTCCACCCTCCCGGGTGGCAAAAGGCTGCTCCGCGCCGCCCCGCCCCTCCCGCGCTCTTTCTGGGGCACGAGGGTTCGCGCTCCGCCGCCGCCCCGCCCCGCCCCGCCGCGCCACGCCCCCTCCGCCGGTGCAGCGCGAGCAGCGGCGCGTGCCCTCCGCGCACGCTGGCTGCGCACGCGACACGCCGCGCGCGTGGGCGGGGCGGACGTTGTGAACGCGGAGAGGGAGAATTGCGGAGGTTCTTTAGCATGTCCATTGTAATTGGTTGAGAGTCGATTTGCAGGAACTGTATGAACAAGTAGTGTATACTGAAGGGATTCATGTATTCGATGGAAACGAAAATCGCTTACGTATTGAACTTAACATAATTAAACACATAGAGATGCCTTAAGATGACTAAAAAAAATATTTAGTACCCTCGTAAAAATTCCTCCAAAAGGATGAAATGATCTCGTTGTATGATCATAGGAAAATCAATACATTTAAAAGGATTATTATATGAAGGGATTATTACATTTAAGGGATTAAAAAAATACATTTAAGGATCCACATTGTGGATTATTCACGAACATTTATCTTAAAATTGGTTTGAAAAATAAAATATGTTTTAAAGAATGGTAATTTTTAGTTTCAAGTCTTTGGCCATTATCGCAGCAAGGAGGGGTTGCGACGCACGACACGACGATGTAGATGGGCGAGGAGGGAGGGGCGGAGGAACCGCGTATGTCAGGGGGAGGGGCTCAACGGCGAGAACAGCGGGGGCCAGACGCCGCCGTCCGTCACGTGCGACACAGTCGCCGGCCACGCCCTGCCTCCGCCCCGATCGCTTTATTCGCCGGAATGTCCGGGGCTGCCGCGCCGCTAATTCGCCGCTCGGCCCCGTTGCTCGACGCGTTGGCCCAATGCGGCCGTGCGCCGCCCGTTCGGCCATGGGATTATTTATATGCTAATCGAGTAGCCGGTATGTTTCCGGGGACCCCTGTGTTGAATTACAGAACTTCTGTTGTTTTATTACCTTAATATTTTACCTGGATTGACAGAGGTGTTTTGTAGTACTATGTTAACACAAGCGTATGTGAGAAATAGGTAAACAATCTATTTCCTCTAATGAGTCATGAAGACATCACAGATATAATTCGTAATTTACAGGCGTACATTTGATTTGGGAGACAGCATTACACAACATGGAAGTTGAATACCGCTGTTCAGTTTTCAAGTGTCAATTGTGAGAACAAAAATGAAAAGGAATTAACAGACAAAGAATCGGCCTCCACGGCGACCCGTTCCCAAGCGGACCGGAAGTGGAATCTCATCTCCTGCCCCTTCCCAGCGATCGCCCACGCTTCCTCCGACCCCGACGCCGTGACAGGTCGCCCCGCTCCACACGTGCGCTGACACGTGTCGTGGGCGTTGGCGGGCGATGTGAGGCCGCGCAGGTTGCGGGGACCGGTTTCGACGGCGGCGGCGGCGGCGACCCCGCGACGGCGGGTACAGGAAGCTAGCGGCGGCGGCGGCGGTGGCGGCGAGCAGAGCGCAGGGGACGGCGGCGGCAGCGTCGGGGCGGCGGCGGTGCTCCGGGCGGGGCGGCGCGGCGCGGTAACGGGACTCCGGGATACGGCGGGCTTCCGCGTGCGGCGAAGCGGCCGCCCGCCCGGGAACCGGCTCGAGCGTCGCGGCGCAGGGCGTCGCGGCGCCGTTCCGGGTGCGCGTCCCGACCCTTCGCGCCCCCGCGGCCCCGCCCCGGGCCCCTAGCGCCGCTGGCGGCGGCCGTGAACCCGCACGTCGCGAGCGCAGGCGCACCTCGCCGCGCCATCGCCGCTTCTAATGAGCGGCGCCCAAGGAGACGCCACCGCTCCTGCGGCGAAAGGCGCCGCGGTGGATGCCGTCCGCCGGCCGAAGGACGCCCGATATTGATTAATTATCCTCCCAAACGGAGAGGCCCGTGCCGCCCTCTACGCACTTGGAACACCGCCATTACGCTGCCCTCTCATCCGTTTTGCATCTCGATGACTATCTCCCGCTTCATCGCGAGAGCGCGCCCGAGCGATTACCATATCGTTTAATCCGCGGATAGGCAGACCGAGGCTCCGGGAGGAGCACCGGGCGGCCGTGGCCTTTGGAGGCGGCGTGGTGCGAGGAGGGTTGCGCAGCAGCCGCGCGGACGTCCCGGAGCTTCCCGGCGCGGCGCGCCGCTTCCGGGTCGTCTGGGCGGCTGCGGCGGCGGCGGGCGCGTCGTGCCGCGCGAATCGAACGGCGGCGCCGCGCCGCGCCGCGCCGCGATTCAAGGTCCCGCGCGGAGAAAGCTGCGGGGGCGGCGGGGCGGGAAGGCGGTCACTCACTTCCGAGCGGGGCGGCGTGGGCGGTATGGCCTGCGCGGGCGGCGTGAGCGCGTGCGCCGCGGGCCAATTAAAATGGTGCGGCGTGCGGCGCGTCTGCCCGCGCGCCGGTGCGGTCGCCGTCTCCGCCGCGTGCGTGCGCCGGAAGAGGCGGAAGCGGGCGCGGAAGAGTGGCTTCCGGTGGCGCGCCCGCTCGAGGCGAACGGCGGCCTTCGCCGTGCCGTCGCGCCGCGCGACGCAGCCTGCGCTCTATGCGCGGCGCGCGTTGCTCTTTGCCGCCAGCGTCTCTTTACACACTTTTCTCATCGCACGAATGAATCTATTTCGAGCAGAGAGATGACACTGAGTATGGGTAGGATTGTGACTTGTAATCACCTGAATTTTTAATACAAGATTTTCCTTTGAAATCGTATTCCCTTCCCTTCGTGTTAATTTGAATAGGGGCTAAACAATATTGTATTTATTCCGTATTACAAGCAAGTCAGTGACATATTTAAACACTAATCATTCACCTGTTTGCAGAGGATTTTATTTAATTTGTTAGTCTCTCTTCATACTAAGTTTACATTTTTATATTGCTATTACAATTATAATAACATTCAATTTAAATATTCGGAGTAGAAAAGAATAATCTCCCTTTCTGCCTCCCTCTCCCCCCCCCCTCTCTCTCAATTATTGTACTGGAAATGTTTCTTAAGAAGTTGGTGTATCAATCAAATAAAATGCATTAATACAAGGACAAGAAAAGATAGCAACACATCTCTGAGCAACATTATTATTTTGCATTTAATGATTAGGAACGTGTCTCATTGCCTGATGCAACGATACTACGTGACCACGGCAAAGCCTGAACCATCGGAAAAATTTCCCCCGAAGCAATAACGCGTTGTTTTCGTCGCCACCGGCTTCTTTTTCTTGAGCGTACGTCACGGCGATAGGCGAAGTGATCTTCCGCCGCGGGCCGCAAATTGCCCACGTGATGGGTGGAGGAAACTGTCAGGCGCTGCCGCGTTATCCCGTGCGGCCCGCGCAGCGCGCGCCGCCGCCTCATGTTTCATTCATCGACATTTAATTCTCGTCTGCAGCTTTTCGAGATTCGCTGCGACCGGTTCTCGAAGGTCCTCGCGCGCGGCACCGTCCATTATCCCGACACGTCCGCTCATTAAGAGATAAAGACCTCGAATGCGCGGACCGCCGACCCATCGGGATAAAAGTCTCGGAGAAATACTGCTTCCCTATTTTTTTTTTATGTCTGGGTGGCATGTCTCTTGTATGCTCCGTTTGGGAGGAAGAGGACAAAGGATTGCGGGAGACGGGCCACCTGCGTTTGAGCGTAGACTCCCCAATAAATGTCATTCTCGAAAATATCCTAGTATCGGTTCGAAGCCCCTGGATTTTGTGTGTTTTCAACCGGATGTTCAGTTTATTTGCCTCTTTCCAAGCCAGTGAATGTTACTTACCAATGACCAAGTCAGCTACGTGTCGAAATTGTAGTAGAGACCTTGTTCTTGAGATATTTCGCGTGAAATCCACATTTTGGGACTGAAATGGTTAAAAAAATAAATCTGAAATTCCAAATAAACAGAACTCAATCTTATTTTAGAATCTTTCAATATTTCTCTATTCTATCAATAAAGTCATAACTTTTATTGGTCATCTTGAAATAATAGAATTGATTTACATGCTTAGTTTGCTTCGAAATTTGAATAGAAGATTACTTATCTTTGCAATTCAGAATGCTGTTCATTAAACATGCCGTGTGGAACAAGTTCTCTCACTCATTCACAATCCAGGTCACCGTTGTGCAAGTTAGAGCGTATTCTTAAAGCACTAATTCTGGAGATGGGTAAGCTATCAGCGCTGCGTCCTCCTCCAGAAGCCGTTACGCCTTGGGGCGGGCGCTATCGGACCGGAGCGGAACAGACTCCGCCCCCGACCAGGAAAGAGGCAGCCAAGGCGAAGACGAGGAGTGGCAACGCCGGAAGCGGCCGCGGAAAGGTCGCTTCCGGTGGGCGCGCGGCTGCGGGGGCGGGAGCGAGCGCGCCGCACTCACGGGGCGTTTCGGCTGAGCCCGCCCTCCCGCCCGCCCGCGCGTTGCAGCGACGGAGGGGGGCGGGGCGGGGCGGGGCGGGGCGGGGCGGACGCACAAGTACATGAATGGGCGCGGTGCCGCGGGGCGCCGTGTGAAAGTTGGAGTGCGCGGCCCCCTTTCCCCCCTCCCCTTTCGCTGTCCTGCTGCCCCCGCCCTCACTCGCCACCGGCAGAGCACTTTATGTAATCCTCACGCCCCGTATACGTAATAGGAAAGTCACGCCGCCGCCGCGCGCCGGCCAGCCGGTCGGGCGGCGGTGCGCTACCGCAGGAATCGCCCTGACGGCATCGTGCGAGGCGTCTCCATGACAGCGGGCTTCTTCTTGGGAAGATACAGTTCAGGCGTATCCCAGGGACAGTCTCCGTTGCAACTTTTGCTGAAGGAACAGTTTGTGGTGTGGGTTGGTTAAGCGTTAGTTACGTGGACAATTATATAATTATAATCTGTACGCGCAGTCTTCTTACTTGCTTAACTTCTGTTTACAGGGTATATTTATCTTTTAGCTTTTAAATTATGTCAACATATTAGTTGCAATTAACAGCTGTTACGTAATATGTAAGAAAATACTTGTGTAATGTATTATTCTGTGTCTCCATTTATTATAAACTGACGCTAATAGTTTATTATGACAGATGTCTGCTGGTTGAAATGAGAAACTTCTATGTTGTTGCACGTAGGAAACCTATGAGCAATAACGCTGTGTAAGTTGTGCGTCGTGGGTAATGCGTAACCCGGAGTGTTTGGGCTTCCGCGCGTTACGAAAAGCGTTGCAGGCGGCGAGCGTGCGCTGCGTGCGCGCTGGTATCTTCCCGCGGCGGTGGCTCCCGCCCGCGCCCCCACCGCACCCCACCCGCGCCGCCCTTGCGTCAGTGCCCCACTTCCCACGCGCCTCCTGTTGTCACCCTTCGATTGTGCGGACGCTCCCCACGAGCGCGTTGGGACACCGCCCCCGCTTGCCTAACGGTCGCCCGCGCGCGCCTACAAGTTGGCAGGGCTGGCGCGGTGAATCGACTCCTGGAACGGGTCTTATCGGGGGGCTGACGCGAAGGTGCTCCGGAGAGGGGGGCTGGTTGCTCCCGCCCAGTCGATTCGGAATTCCCACCGGCCGCGCTCACTTAATTTGGCGAAGGGTTGGTTGCTCAGTGCTTCCTGGGAAAGTCCGTCGGCGAATTGTTCTCCGGTCGCCAGTATTCTAAAGGTCGGAGATTGCAAATGCTTATAAGTCTTGGAGATCCTTTCTGACTACACCTCTGACATTTACGGCTTGGAGAGTTTATGACATATCTTAAATATTTTGAAGAGTGAGTAACAACACCCCTTTACATGTGGAGTACACACGTAGCTTATCATGTTCGCAAAGTTGCACCCAGCAACTGACTGCCTTTTAAGGTGCAATGTCGACAAAGAAGATCATCGATCCTATCCGTGTTTACAAGACGCGTACTCATGTACGCAGTCGTCGGCTAATCAATCCACGGGGAACCCCCGAAGGTCTCGGGCGTGCGCCGGTCTCTTTTCCACCTGCTCGCGCTCGTCCTCATCACCTCCGCCCCTGCGTTCAAGCCCCCGCATCCGTCTTGTAGGCCTCTATCCCCCTCGCCAGTCCTCATCCCCACCGCCCCGCGTCCATTGTCACTGCCCCCGCCCCCGCGGTCGTCCTCACCGCCTCCGCCCCCGCGCTGCGCGCTTTCCTCACCCGACCGGTTCCCGCGCGCCTTCGAACCTTCTCCGCGGGTGCCCCTCGCGCCGCTCCATCTGCACTTCCTCTTTGCGCAGCGGCGTTGCCAGATCGCCCTCTCGCGCCCACGAAAACAGGCGCCGCCAATATGGATTTGTTGCGGATTGGAAAGTGACCTCGTGGAAATTCATGAGATATTGAATGCACTTGTTTGGCCTTTGAGAAAACGTGGGCGTGCTCGTAAATTTTCAAGTCTAGATTGTAGTTTGATGTAGGCGTTTTGATTTGGGTCTTGTATTTTTTTCATTAGCACTCAAATTGTGTGCACCACTTTCTCATGGATCATAACTATGAATAATGTGCAATAAGCTTGCGTTACAAACATTCATAGAAAAATTTTTATGTCCCGGGCGTAAAAGTAGTTGCGTACTCAACTCTAGAAAGCCCGAAATGTGGAGCAAGTCTTTCTGGATGTCGTGCGGTCCAGGGAACCCTGGTTTTGTTGGAACCCTAAACGCCGTCTCCTTAGGACGAGATTGGGATTTCTCGCAGGTTAAATCGCATTTTCAATCGTCCTCAATTTTCCATCTTCCTTTCGAGGAAGCCCCGCCCATCTGCACGTGCTCCTACAACAGAACATTCTTTCTTGTTGGGAACGTTTTTATGTAAGTATTTTTATTTCTGCAAGAATTACGTGGGCTTACGTAAGCATCTCTATAAAATGTGCGTTTCATTGACTTCCCTATTGTTCTGATTACTCTTTCCTTATGTTCTGTCGCATGAGATTGTGTTTGGGCCTAGAAGTCGAGAAAAGATAATTTAGGTTCCCGAGAATAAAGAACGAAGTATTGAAATTGAAGTATTCCGCGGGGGATCACAAAGTGAATGATTGAACACTATCATTAACTGGATTTGTTCGTTATTTCTTTGAAGAATAAATATAGCATATAGACTGGAGTATATGCTTACGCTTTTGCAATGAACCTACTACAATAGCCCTGAACTCCGAAGACCATGTGCGTTGTAGCTTTTTCTACCAATAAGTATCGTGCGAAAACTTCTCCGTTCCCAACAGTCATACATTCGCATACAGTACATACACATTTTTTCTAGATACGTATTCCCAGTGCTTGAAATAGTAATATATTCGTAATATAATTTAATAAAATCACACTTAATATCAATAACAGTGGTAGAACTCTCTATGTGAATATAATAATAATAATAATAATAATAATAATAATAATAATAATAATAATAATAATAATAAGAAGAAGAAGAAGAAGAAGAAGAAGAAAGATTTTATTTCATCGTTTTTTATTAATATGTGTATTACATTCGTAGAAATAATACAGTTAAATGGAAAAATATTTAATTTTGAGTTTATAAAAGTCGGTTGTTTCTTCCTTATTTCGTTACCGAGGAACCGGCTCACTATATCGCCGCCTTTAGCGAGAAATCCAGCCGTGCGTACCGCTGTCCACCCGGGACCGGGGTGCGTGAGGGGCGCCGCGTTTCCGCGCCCGGAAGGGAGCTGGCGGGTCTCCTTGGCGGCGGAAGCCCTTCCTTCCGCGTCGGCGCGCAGCGACCTCTGGCGCGGGCGGCCCTTCGCGTGCGGCCTTCGCCGTGGCCTCCGCCGCGCTCGCCTCGCGCGCCCCGGCGCCCCTTCGCCGTCGCCTTCGCCTTCGCCTTCGCGGCAGCGCCCGGCCCAGCCGCGCCGCGCCGCCCGGAACCGCGCTTCCGGCGTCCGTCTTCCCGCTTCCGGCAACCGCGCCGCGCCGCTTCTCAGATCTGTCGCGAGGCCCCCTTCGCGGGAACGGAGCAATGGACAGGAGACGGACGTATAGTGATGGCAAATTTTCCCAAAACATCGATACATCGATGTTTCGATTCACCGATGTTTCGATACATCGAAGTTTCGATACATCGATGTTGCGATACATCGCTAAAGAGTTTTCGATATCGATGAAAACATCGACGAAAAAGCTTCGATGTTTAAAACATCGTTGTTTTAATTATAGAATAATAAACGTGCTTTTCTTATCCATTTTAATTAGAGTCCGTAAAAGGGATATATTTTATTGTTTGGTTGCCAGCATGTCAGTAGTATGTTTATAAAAAAATATTATCGAATGTAAAGAGTTTCGCTACTTTATCCTTTAGCCACTTCCATTCATTCACCATTGTAGTAAAACCACCTAAAATTCCCCCAGATTGCACATGCGAAATGTGCAGCGTGATAAAGAGGATGACGGAAAACAACCATATTGCTGTGGATTGCTGCTACTCTATGACGTGTCTAAACCCCATTATTTAAAAAAATGTAAAATACATCGATGTTTCTGGTGGAAAACATCGATGTTTTAAAAACATCGATTTTTGATGGGCTTGTAAAGCGAGTTTGAGATTGAACCGAATTTACATGTAGAGAGATATCGGTGCTATATGTGGTGAAGTCTGGTGACAAAATTCCAAAAAATTTCGACACTGTATTGCGGAAATATTTTACTTTCTATCATTTCCGAAACATTCCAATGTTTTTGTAGTTGGAAGTTTAGTGCAGAAAAATATTCATGACATTTATAATGTATCTAGAAGTGTATGACGTGTCCTAAACCAGTTTCCTGTCTTTTGTCCAAGTGCTGGAAAATCCATACGTCTATTTATTTTAATTCTTTTTTCCATTAGTGCCCGCAAAATCAGATAGCAGTAGAACTGTAGGCGTGAATTATAGTATTGAACTACGGCTGGAACACTGCAGAGTAATGTGTGCATTTCCGCTACAGTTTTCGTCCTTATGCGGTTCCCGGCTGTGTCCTCAGCACGAAGCCCGAGCAAAGGGAGCAGATTCGCAACCCATGGGAAGACGCCGTACTTACTGGGCCGCACTCAGCGAAGAGCACCTGCGCCCATGCCCTTTCGCGCCCGGACGGCGTTGGCGCGCACCTCTGTCCACAGCTGCCCGGCTGGGCCTCACCCCCGCGTGCAACTTCTCACTTTCCACCTACCCCTCGCTGAGCGCACTCAACCTACCTGCCGTTTATGGCACTTTTCTCTCTCCAGCGCAGTGTTTCTTTTTCGTCGTTCCGGGTCGTCGCGGTGCGTTATTCCCCGTTGTTCGTTGCCGCCCCCTTTATTTCCTTCCCGTCCGCCCGACCTTGTTCCGCCATTCCCCGTCCCCCCGCTCGGCTCTGCCATCACGCCCCTCCCCGCTCCACCCCCTCATCGGTCGCCCCCCATCGCACTGTCCTCTCGCCCTTCCACGCCTCATCCCCCCTTCCTGCCACCTCACCTCTCCCCTCCCCGCCCCTCGCCACTCCCCGCCTCCCGCCACTCCACACCTCAACCCTTCCGTCCACTCGCCTCACCCCTTCATCTTTCTTCCCCACATTCCCCTCCCTCACCCCTCACCACCCAGCGCCATCACCCCGCCCCCTCGCCCTGTCGCCCCTTCCGGCTGTCGTTGCTTGGGCGCGCGGCGGAAGGACGTGGCGCTCGTCCTCGCTCGGCGGCGGGTGGCGCGGCGGCGCTTATCGCGCGCACTTTGCACGCGCGCGCGGCGCCAGATAAACGCCCCGATAGCCGCTATCGCCCGCCCCCGCCCCGCCCCGCCGCGCCCCGGCCGCGGCCCCGGGCAGCCGGATGTGCGGCGCTCATCCGCCAGCAGCGCCCCTCCGCCTCCGCCGCCGCCGCCGCCAGGGGTCGCTGCGCGCCGCAACCCCTGCGCGCTCGCGGGCGCTGACGCGGCAGCGCGGGATAACCTCTGGGGCTTCGCCGGGCGAAAAGCGCGCGTGCCTCCCGCGGGATGGAATTCTAGACACTACGCTTGCGTAGCGCTATGAGACATTCATTTATAGCAGATGAGGTAGGCTAAAAAGCGTAATTTTCACACGTAGATTTTTGCTAGCTGCAAGTTCATTTTCTTTGGTATTTTAAATAAACACCCTCCCTCTGGTTACTAAAGCTTTAAGGCAGTAACAAAGCGTTTCAGAGCCCCAAAATGAACCAATAAAATCCCCTCTTCACAGGTTTTCTGTGGAGGGGAGTAAATGAAAATAATGGTTTCGGCAGCTTCACAGCAACTGCTCATACCGCAATATTTATACATCTCGTTAGACGACAGCGCTATTTTAGGTTGTGAGTCGCATTCTGAGCTCAACGTGGATATTTCCAATATGTAATTGCTTCGATCGATCTCTACGTCTTCTATCTATTATCTATATTATCAATCATCATTTCAGAACTATTCTATAGTAATACCTAATATCAATTCACTGGATTTATTCGGCAAAAGCTCGTAAGGGATTTGGCACTAGAAAATGTAAATAACACACCTCTCACTCTACTTTCTGAAGGGTTCAACCTCTCCTCGGTTTGCTTGTCTACTACTGTATTGTACCTTCCTCTTGTGCTGACTCGTTGACCGCGTGTAGACTGCGTGACTCCTTGACGAGTCCTCAAACGTCGGAGGAGGTCGTTCTCTCTCTCTCGAAAGAGAGACAACGGGAAGACCCGTTCAGGGGTGGTCGCCTGCTCGCGTAACGAATTCTTGACCGACCACTCCCTTGCGGTTAGAGCTCAAAGGAACATCGCCCGCACAAATGAATGGAGAAGAGCTTTTTCTTTCTGAAAAGGTGCGGGGCAATAAATTCATTGAAATTGTCAAAAGCTTTTACTTCAAGGACTGGACGTACGAGCATTATTGTCAGTTGTTACTTAACACCTGGGCGCTGACTATTCTTCGCCTCAACGTCATAACTTTGAAGACGAATAGACAATCGTACACCGTGTGAAGTTCATAAGAGTTACCTGTATTTCGTTTCAATGTCAGCAATTCATATGGTTTTGGTTTTGTTTTCAATTCTGCAAATGTGGAACTAGTGATTGGAATTCTGCAAATGTGGAACTAGTGATTGGAATTCTCCAATGTGGAACTAGTGATTGGAATTGACACAAACGCTCGGAAAGGAGCGCAAAATGATACTGTTTTCCAGCACATGCTCATTCCGTGTTTTACAGCTTCCAGGAAGCTGTTAGTTCGCGAGTGCGAGTAATGGTAGCAATAATGCCTCGTTCTGGCGCGGCGTCGGACTCGTCCGCTTTATCTTTTAATCTGCCAACTCCGAAGGAGGCGCGCCGAGTGGGTAGTTGCCATCTGGAAAAACAGAGAGAAGTGAAAGTTCATCAAGGATGGCCGCTGTGGGCGTTCGGTTGTAAATCTGCGCCTTACGCAACGCTCGTCTGCTCTGGCCGGCCTCTTGATAATGCCTGGGCAATTGGCGCGGAGGCAGATGTAAGGCGCACTCCAGGAGGAGGTGGGAGTGGGGGGAGGCATCTAAACGCATTGGTGGAGTGTGTGCGCCGCCGATGCCGGCTCCCATCTTGTCGTGCTTCACGCTCGGGCGAAAGCGAGATGACCTCGCAGTTTTTTCGCGTCTACTGCGACATCCGGAAGAGGCGCGCGCCGCGGCCCTGATCCCCCGCGGCCATTCGACCGGCGCCACACGACGCGTGCAGGTCTGCCAACGCCCCCGCCCTTCTGCAGCCCCAGATGAACGAGGCGTGGCTATTCCTTTACTGGAAGATAGTTTAACGAAAGATTCTGTTCACGGTACAAAGATAAGTTATTAATGCAGTGGATGTTCGAATTGGGATCTAAAGGGAAACATTTCAATGGACCAATGAATATTTCGATATTTCGAATAAATATTTCACCCTATCGAAGGTCGGGTTAACGAATATCTTAGAAAATGTATTTATTTGAAGGTCAAGATAAGCTGACACTAAGAGTAACTTATCTATACGGTTGATTAGCATCGTAATGGTGATATTATTATTATTATTATTATTATTATTAATAATAATAATAATAATAATAATAATAATAATAATAATAATAATAATAATAATAATATAGAAATGAATATTAAACCCTATTCTCGGATTATTGTCAATCGACTTCTTAACTTCGTCATTAGGATGAAGTCATCATTTAGAATTTCTCATGTTCTCACTGTTCCCCGTCTCGCCTCGTTTTTCTGGCCTCTACATTGCCGTCTGCAGGCCAGTCTCCGAGCGTCCCACGTGCATATCTTCCGGCGGCACGTGGCGCTCGCAACGGGTGGCCTGCGCGGGCGCCGCTCGCTGCCTCCGCCGCGTTACGTAAGGCGAGCGCACGTTCGCACGCGCGGCGCGGCGCGGCGCGGGTTGGCAGAGCCTTCGCGGCGCTTCCTCGCCGAATCTTCCCAGCGCGGGCGCTGGCGGCCGCCCGTTCCGCCTTGGCGGCGCCTCAGCCCCGGCGCCGCCCCGCGCCGACACGTCCCATCGCATCGCTTTAGCCGCGCGCGCTGCCCCCGAATCCGCACGCGGCTCGCCGCTCCCGGTAGAGATACTGTAGAAACTCGGTGATTCGAACAAAAATTCCCAATACAAAAAAAAAAAGAATACTGAGGAGGGGTTTTTTTCCCTCTCATTCCACTATTATTCCAACATCACTCCATCGCCATATCAAAGGTTCATAATCACGTATCTATCAAATCGTTTATGCATTGCAGGTAAAGCCATGCCCCTCCCCCGTACACGTGGAATTGGAAGACTTGTGACGGAGGGAGGGGAAGGGAAAAGAAAGGGTCGTCTGCGATCTGTGGTCTGCTGTGTATGGCTGCTGCACGCATCCGCCGGCAGTGATCGCAGGAAACCACAGAAATCACCGATCAGGGCACTGCAATTCACATCCAGCTGCTGACCCAGTTATTAAAGCTAGCCACCAAATTTTATAGGCGGATACCAATCTAGAAAATCCCAGCTCGCAAAACACACCCGCCTTAGGAATCATTACGGAGGTTTTTTTTCAGTAATGAAGCGTTTACTAGAAACATAATCTCATTTCCTGTTAGTAACTAAAACATGTTAGTATTATGTCACATTCTGCAATAAGTAGTTCTTACATCGAGCGACTTATATGCACAGGAAAGCGAAACGCTCCCCTTAGGCCGGCGGGCGTGTTTTGTCACGCAGGAAGCCAGCGCGACCTATTCTGATTTACATAAGTCAGGGAGAAACCCTCCCACTCCCTTCCGCCGGCGGTAGCACGCGTCCACGGAATGTCTTTCGGCCGTCGAAACTGCGTAAGCGCCCGTTCGCTCGCCGCGCTTCCGTTTCTAAATTACACAGTTACGGCTCGTAAATTTATGCGCTGTGTTGTAAATTTTGGTACTTATTACTTGCCACATGATAACTGCCCCAAACTGGATGAGTAGCACTTGAACGTCATTCGAGTTCATATCCTCCTAGGAGAGATGAAGTAATGTAAAAGAGGAAAAGCTCGAGAAAATCTGCCATGAAACAGCTTTGTTGAAATTGAAGGGTTTGGGGGAGAATACGAAATGCCACACTGGCTACAAGTAGTCTTCCGCTATTCGTAAATATCAATATCGATTTTGCTGAAAGTATGTCTTATCCTGTTACTACATATTTCTTGTTTCTATTTATGGAAGACTTTAAGTTAAGAAGCGATTCACTTCGACCAAAACCAAGAGGTTAACATTTACGAATAGCGTAAGATTTTCTGTTGCTGGTGTGGCTGATATATTCACTGCGCAAGCCCTTCAACCACTTCGGTCGATCTGTATTTGTAGCTTGCCCAAAGGTACGGATAAGAGCAACAGTTTGATTACTATACCACGTGTTGTCAGAATCTCTAAAGTAAAGACGGAACGGCGATTCTCTGGATCCTGCAGCTTTTATTTTCTTCTTCAGGAAATACGGTCGATGGCGCATCTTGAAATAAATATCCCGCCTGCGCGTCGTCGGCTGCTGGCTGCGCGTCTTCGCCTCTGGAGCAACCACCTGTTGCGTTCCTTCGCGGGCCCCGGTCCGAGTCGGGTCATGTCGTAAACTCCCCCGCGCCACCCCGCCCCGCCCCGGCACATTCTTCCATTGAAACGTTCAGCGGAGCGTGTTTGATTTCTCCGTCTCTCTCGCTCCCTTCCTCCCGGGATCAGATCTCGCAGGCCTTCATTGCTCCTCCTCGGGCCACTGCGCGCAGCCGCCGACCGCGGAACAGCTGCCTCCGCCCCCGCGCACCACTCCTCTCCGCGCCCTTCTCCGCTCTCGGTCGGCTCCCTACCGGTCGAAGGCCGGAACAGTTCCCTAACAAACGGGCCACAGTTCTCCCATCCTCTTCATTTACACGCAGACGCACATGCTCTGCACTTCCACACAACTCGAGGGCGGTGCCCTGCTGAGGGGTGGGGGGATACCTGGAGGAGAACTCCCGAAAACCGACGTGTATGTCGGCGCTGGATCTCACATTCTAGCGGTTAACCACCTCACAGATATAACACTACACTTACGGGACAAATGACCATAGCCATTTACGTGCCCATATACGCATTCTAATCAACGTTTCAGCAATTCAATGGTCGCTTGATGTGGCTTCTTCCCATTGGCGTTTTCTCGCTCTTGCTCCACAAACGCCATTAGAGTGACTGCGTTCTTGTGCCCACATATCTACTACGTCAGTTCTATTTTTCGACGACCCGATCATTCTCACTTTTTTTTCTCACAAATGTTTGGCCGACCTATCTTAGACGTCCCTTTCAAATGCCAATATCTGTTTTGTTTGCCGGCACATTCTTGCCGTATCCTAGCTCCTCGCAATGTTATCATTACAACTGGAATGTATCTGCTACTTGCACATCATTAACTGCTATGTCCTGGACACTCCAGTGGACATCATCCTGTGGACTTCAAACTGCTTTCCACCTCCCACACGTTCCTTGCCCTCCGGCGTCTTTAGACGCCGTACCTAACGTCATCGCCTCAACCCGTTCTTCGTCTGCTGAGCCTGGCCTGTCCTAGACGTCTCGGCGTTTAACAGCGTCACGTCAACCTTGTTTTGCTACCCACACATACTAGTCCTAACCTAGACGCCCCAGACCCACCCTGTTTTAGACTCCTCTGGCAGCTTCCCCCCCTCCGCAGCTCGCGCCGATGCGGCCGCAGGTCGGCATCCACCAAGCGCCTGTTTCCAGTTGACTGCATTTTATGTAATTACATATTTTTGGTCTTTGTGTATTGAGCTCTCGGAATTGTGATCTTGCAGAATCCTAGCAATCCTAACACAATATTGAAATTTTCCGATACAAATTTTCTAGTACATTACATACTTTTCTTTTACTTCTTTCTAACCTTTTTATAATTTTACCAATTTTATTTCAACTTATTTCGCAAAAAATATTAAATGAACTTTTATTTTTTTAAATCGGCGTTTTTTTATTTTATTTTTTATCAGTGACGTCAGATATCTTTGCCTCTCAGAATTTCCGAAAAACATAGGTTGTAGGAGACGTGTGAAAATAGTGTTACAGTGATTGTTCGCACGTCGTTGAGTTCCCACGTTTGTGCAGTGAATATCATTGCTCAAAATTTAATTCAGCAGGCCAAGTAATATTTATTTTAGAATTGAATTATTAATGAAATATCAAATTGTTTGAATTTATTTTGTTTGAAAATTAGAAAATATGACCCTGTATTGATTTTATATATTATATCCATTTCGTACCTACTCATTAGATATCCTTCTGTTTTTATTACATTATTATTATTATTATTATTATTATTATTATTATTATTAATATTACAAGTATATCGTTTTTATTACACATTTCGTAATTTCATACTATACATTTTTCCGGACTCAAGTTGTGAGCTGCCGCGCATAGCATGAGCATTGTCCGCCTCCGCAGGCGCTGGCGGGGAGCGAGAGGCGGAGGGTGCCCTTTCTCCCGAAAGGCGAACGCGCGACGCTATCGGACGCCGCCAACAGCGCCAGCTGCGCTCGCGCGCGCATGCGCAGCCGCCGCTGCGGGAGCAAACTTACGTCACAGCTCGTTAGACGGCGGCGGCGGCGGCGGAGGGGTCGCGGGATCGGGTCCCGTGCATGACGTGTCTGCCCGCGCGTTTCCTTCTGCGAGTGCGTGCACGGAGAGGCCGATACCCCACACAAGGGAATGCGAAGGCGATAGCTGGCGCTGACCAATGCCCGGCGAATAATCAGGTTGTGCCATCTCTTACCCAGGGATTTAGTAGGGGCAGGAACAAGTTCGCTTCCTTATCACGTGACAGACGCTGTCTGGAGGAATTCTAGCGGCCGGCTGCTTGTATCGGTAGTTTTCCGTGGTTTCTCCGGTCAATATCCAGGGGAACGACGGAGATGTACCCGTAACAAACGGGCTATGGATCGCGCGCGATCTTTCCTTCCTAGTACGCGTCGGCGCCAGTTTTCACCGTCCAGCTGTGGAAATTCGTCGCCACCTCTCGAGGAAAAATGCACTTCACGTCTGAGACTAATGATCTTGGCAGTTGACGCACCCGGAAAGCTAACCAATCAATCAGTCAATCTACTTGACCACTTCCTAGAATTGCTCCTTTTTAAAAAACTACTAAATACGGATCTCATCTTTGCCCGTAAAAGCACGTAATCCAATTCAAAGAGTACTCTCATTAAGAGATGTTCTTACGCGAATGTGTATTAATCTTTCTTTCTCCTCCCCACAGAAGCCCGACTCTCGTCACTGATAGCGCGTTTTACAGCATTGCGCCACGGGGGAATATTAACGGCGGCCGAAGTGAAGGTTCGCTTTCTCAGGCGCGGGGCGGGCGCGGCAGCCGCCTCTTGTTTTCCGCGATTGAGTAATTGGTCGCCTCCATTGGCCACTTGGCGGACGCGCTTGCGCGGGGATGAGAGGCGCGAGGCGCTGCCCCTCGCACCGCGGAATGCGCACTTGCGGATGGCGGAGCCAAGCGATGCCATTACTGCTCCGTTTTCTTGGGGAGGACGGGGAGGGCGTAGAATACCCCAGATGATTGAATTCCTCTCGTTGACGGTCAAGAAAATGAAGACTCGTTATGGATAATTCTTGATTGTTTGCGGAACAGAAGTACACGTTTTCACTGATTTGTGGTAGCCCAACCTTCAAAAACTTTGTAGTTCGAAACGTTGAGTTTTGAGGTACAGTGTTACTACTTGATACCTTGCGTATAAGCTGAGTACAATTTCTCAGCGAAGAAACCGAAAATGCCACTCAGGAATTCTGTGCAGAATTTGTTGCATCTCAAATATTATTTGAAGCAAGTACCATTAAAATGATATGAAAATCAATTAAATCAGCGAAAAATGCTTTAAAAATTACGGGAAAAAGTAGAAAATGTATTATTAGGCGAAATTGACGAAAAATGCAAAAACAAAATCTTATTAAAATTGGTCATTTCCTTTTGCCATCATATAAAATTAATGTCTATACTAATAGCCATTGTTCTAAAGTGAAAAAAAATGCATTTCATTAAAATCCGCCCGCTAATGATACGAAATATTACGAACGCTCGCCCTTCCCTGCAGACGGCGTCGTGAGGCAGAGCGCCCAGCTCCTGACTTGGCGCAGCCCAGTGCGCAGAGGATGTGAGTCATAGGCGAGACGCAGCGCCGCGCCGCCGTGAGTTGGAACGGATGCTTTTGTGTGTGGTCACCTTCCGCCCGGCAAGGATTTCCTTTCGCTGGGCGGGCGGGAGGCAAGGAGCGCGTTCGCGGGATCGCGACACGCCGCACATGGTGCGCTGTGTATTCATCTGCGACCGATGGCGGCTCGTGAACCACTCTTTCTTGGAGTTTAGAATAACGAGGACATAATATCCGTTTCTGCTGCATTCGTCATGTGTGTTTCGTCTACGCGTTGGCGAGATAAATGCTTATAACACGACGGGGAGTTTTCAGTTGAAAACTGGAATTGAGTGCAGAACCTTATATGCTGTCGTTTATTTATTTCCTTTCTCTTTCCTTCACTTGCTTTTAAAAGGACGGTATGCGATGTAACCTCGGATAGTATTACGAGAGATTGAAAGAAAGAGGCAGAAATATAGCGTGCAATGAGGACATCTATTTCCTTCGCTGCGTTTCTGTGGTTTAACTCGTTCTCGTACTTACGAAATTATTCAGTTTCCCTTTTCCAACAGGATGATAAAGTGAGGCATGGATTTGAACTAGTTAAATATTATTGCGTAAAAAGAACGCAGGAGTGGATGTCTAAAGACTCGCTAATGTTTTGACAAGTGAATCGTTTCAATATAATTATACTAAAGGAAGTAGAAGAGTGATTTATTGTAATTCCAACAATAATAATGTAAAAATGTAAATAATTCTTGAAGCAAGGTTGAATAAATGTACGTGTCAGCCTTTCTAGGCATGATTAGTTGTGCGATTACATTGAATAATGAGTCAGCAGGAATAAGTTAGTAGTAGTGTTTTCACGTTACAGAAATAATAGCGAGCAGTGCTTTCAGATCGAATACACGGTAGAAAGGTTGAGTAGCGAGAGAACTTAATTACGTGTGCATTGTAAATACTGAATTGAGTTATATTTAGGTCCTGTTTGGTCACCCAAATTGTCAAATTATTAGAAAATTCCAAAACCCGAGAAATGGTCTATGTTGACGACCATTTTTAATGTTAGCCTTTCACTAATCGCCACATTGTTCATGAATTCCGCCAAACGAATCGTACACTTCTTCAGGTGTGAAATGTCAACCTTGTAGTTGTAAATAAGGCCAGAAATTGTGGGAATTCTGATAGAATATGATTCAAAAAAGGCCAGGCTAGATAGCCGAAACTCTTGCAAACTAGCCTAATGTACTGGATATATGGACAATTTTTTTGATTTCTGGCGCGGCCTCCTCCAACTTCCTACAAATCGCAATAGCGACCGACGGAAGGGCTAGCAGTGTGATGCCCCGCCTCGTTCGTGGAAACGTGTCAAGTGGGAAGCCAGATGGGTCGGGTTGGCCGCGTCGGCACTGCATTAGCGAGTGTCGCGGGGCGCAGGGCCGTGTGAAGAGGCGGGGGCCGGGGGGGGTGGGAAGAGGGCATGGGAGCGGGCGGAAGCGTCGCGCCCTCGGCGGGGCTTCGCGCGCCACTTCCGCCTTGGCGAGTTGCTCAAGCGCCGCCGCAGCGCAGCGCGGCGCGGCTCGGCTCGGCTCGACGTCGTGCCGTAATCGAACAGTTGGGGCCGTGTTGTAACCTTTTTGTCCGGCGCGGCCTCCGCCCCCGCGCCGCCGCTCCTCTCGCCTGCACGCCCTCTCCTCGTACCCTTCCCTCCTCCTCCTCTTCTACTCCTTTCTCCTTTCGTTCGCCCCCGCGCGCGCGCGCGCGCGCGGCACGCCGGGATGACGGGACAGGCGGAAGGATACGCGATAGGAAAGTGAAAGTAGTTCTGTGAGCATATAGCTCCACCCACCCACGACTGTCGGCGGCGGGGGCGAGGGCAGCCGCGGGGAGGGGAGGAAGCACGGCGCGTTTGTTACGTCGCTCGCGTCTAATTTCCGGCACGAGCCGCCCCCGCGCCGCTTCATTGAGTGCCGCCAAGGCAGAGGCTGCGTCATGATAAGCCGCGGAGAGGCACTGCCCGGGCCGCGCCGCCACCAGATGGGGCGGATATGGTCGATCTGCTAGACGGAGGAAGAGGAACGCCACCAGAGCAAAGCCTCCTAGAAGCGGTTTTTTCCCACATTTGCCATTTAAAAATAGATTCTTTCTCATAACTCTCTTCTGCGATATTTTTATTATAGTAGGGATAGCCAACTTCCTACTACCCAAGGGTCACTCCTTTGTTTTAAATGGAGGAGAGGGCCACACAACTAATTCTAAGAAATGCACATACTATATACTATAGATATGATTATGTGTCCTAAGATTTATACATTGCTTGGCTTCCTAAACAATTTACAAAACATTTTCATTTTTGTTTGAAAAATAGAATGTTAACCTCATATTTTCTAATCCGTTTGCCGGCCGCATGAACAAGGTAGCAGCCTGCGAGTTGCCAGGTGGCCATCTCTATATTAAAGCAATATCTTATGTATTAAACTTAACAGATTATTGCGAATGCCGTACGCTACATTACTTGACTGATAATGGTAAATCAAATTAATGTAATTAAGAAGATCCAAGAAACAATCTTCCATGGAAGATGCGGTCACTGTTTCGGGGCCTTGCTGTTAGTTTCATTGGACGCAACCACTTCCTCCGCAGTCGCCGGCCCACTCGGAAGCTCCGGCCTCCGCCGCCCTCTGAGTGCCCAGCTGGTGTCGCCAGCGGCAATCATCCCATTCTTCTCTGACTCACCCGGCAAGAAATGTTAATGACCGTCCCCGCTTCGATAACAAGCCGGCCGGCCCCGGCGTCGCCCGCCCGCCACCGCCCCAGCCGCAAGACTCGTCCCTCGGGAGGCGGTATCTAGGCCGGCGGCGGCACCCGATCCCTGTGACGTCACACGGCGCCTCCGAAATACCGCGCGCGCGCCCGCGAAAACAAACGCGGAGCGGCGCCCGCCCCCGCCGCTGTCGCCGCCGCTTCCGCCGCCGACCCGACCCGATCCGACACGACACGACGACGTTGCTCGCCGGCGGCCATATTGGCCGTTGCGTCAGCGATCGTGGAGGCCCCGCGAAAGGAACCCTCTGAGCGTGCTTCCGGTTCACCGAGGAACATCACCTCACTTCCGGCGCATTTGCGAGCGGTCGACGACGAAGACGACGACGCTCGGCGAAGCTACGAAGATGGCGTCCTGTCACTATGCGCCATCTCTGCGAAAACCTCCCAGTTTCTTTTACTAATCGCGCACTTTTTCTTGATACTCCACAGCGGGGGTGTGCGGGGAGAGGCGAGTTCTGTCTACATCACGGCAGTGCAGGGATGTCAACTTTATTGACAGAAAATTCGGAGTAATAATTCGTCTTGGAGTAGATAGCTATGAGAAACAACGAAAGATTTTCTTAAATTCTGAAGAAATAATTAATAGTTATAGAAATAATTGAGTAACAAGAAGGAACATGGTACGCACTGGTCGATAGAAAGAGAGACCGAAAACTAGGAAGTCGGCATTGGAAAGGAAGGAGGTGGGCAGCACTGCAAACTGATCAGTGACATTCCGAGTGGAGCTCATATTTTCTACCGGGCCGTGCTATGTCGGGCTGAGCGAGGACTAGGGAGTTCGAGGATCAAGAAAAAGTGCGAGCATAGTACCACAGGCTTTACTTTATCACTCTTGATACCATTACAAAAAACGAACGACTGATTTACCTAAACAGAAAACCTTAATGATTGATTCATCATTCCCTTCATTCCATTTAAACGAAACTCGCAAATGTTTACTCCATACATGTATGTTTCTATAGACCATCGAGCGGTCGCTGGGAGCAAACAAGATGACACATGACGGCGTGGTATGTTACTCGGTGATCCGCGACCACTCCACACACGGCTGTTCGCACTAGCGAGTCACTGCTTTGGGTAAACGTGTCCGCGTCCTACGTGCGCCGCTGCTTTCCAAATAAATACGGAGACGTGGATAAATAACGCAGCTGTGAATGGAGCGCGCGCGCGGCTGCAGCGGCGGCCGTCGCGTCGGCGTCTTTGGGTCGCGGATTTGCCTCCGACGCGGATGCGAGCAGAAGCCGCGCCACTGTTGCCTTTGATGTGCCGCCTGTCCCACTCGCAATTACCAACGGGGTTGACTTTAATGCTATATTTCACGCTGAGAGTTGTTTGCGAAGACCTGTGTAACAAATTGCTTCACGCTAATTCGTAAGTTCTCAAGTGTATGAACAAGTGTCTCGATTCGTAGTGTCAACAGCTGAGGTTGTCATTTGTCACGACTCTTGGTTGTAGCTCGTAATTCTGACCTGATCGTTGCCAATTTATTATTCATTTATACTTTTGCCTCAACGTCTCATTTATTACAACTCTCAGAATAATATGGACTGATCTGTTTCATAGAAGATGTTAAGAGACATTGTTCCAACATCGATTGTTTTTACTAAAAAAAAGTAAAAAATTATTTAGTTTAGTATTCACGCGGAAGGAAAATTTATTCGTACTTCAAAAAAATTATTAATTAGAAAAATACCTATGGTGAACATTTTCAACAGCAGCGAATTCATTTAGAGCTTTTAACGTGTCAGGCATGAAACATTTTGACAAAGTAAAGCATTCAGCGAGTTCCCTTGTAGTTTCGCGGCTGCCGTTCTCATAATAGATATCCTGCTTGGGCGCGGAAGCGGAGTTAGCGTCTAGGAGCGCACGCGCAGTTCCTTGCGCAACGTCTCGGCTGGCGCATGACGGGCACCCGGGACTCACCGTCGACCCGCCCCGCCTCCTCAGAAGGCGCTGTTCCACCGCCAGCGGAATTTAAACGCACCGGAAGAATGTTAATGAGGATCCTCACTCGCTCGTCGCGCTTCCCAAGGTCGGGGCGCCAAAGCGGAGAGCTTGCGCGGAGGCCGGCAGGAAGCACGGTAGCGGTTTTCTTCCGATCGTCCCACGAGCACTTTGTTGGCGAGCGGAGGTTCCCAGCCCGCCCGCCCATTACACTCACACCCCATTCGCCCCGGCCGCCGCGGAGGACGGAGACTGAAACGAGGGGAAGTAACGGCCCGCGGGCCTCTGTGCGTGAGGTGGGCGTCCAGATTGCATCTTTGTTGCGGAGAGTGCGGGTTATGCTGTAAGAAACGAGAGCGGAAAAGAGCTAATGTCGGTGGGTACTTAGAGAAAAACCTTTTATTTTTTCGTCTCTTGTGTTCGATATTGGTTTCTCTTCCATTCGCCCCTCCTTGACCTGCAGGGTTTCTAAGCAAGTACTATTATATGTCCAAGATATCGTTTCTTGCTCCACCTGACTGCACCCCAGTTCTGATTCAGTGACCAGATATATTCCTTTGATTACCGAACGAATTAAAATTAGCTGTCTGGATGTACGTAAATGTATTGACACATTTAAAGATCGTTTACTAATAAATATTTTAATAATAATAATAATAATAATAATAATAATAATAATAATAATAATAATAATAATAATCTTTGCGCAAAACGTGTTATTAGCTCAAGGTGGATGGAAATCAGTTACGAAGTGATAAACATGTCACGAAGAAATGAAATGATTTTGTCACGCGTAAAACCTTGCAGAGAACAATTATTTACGTGAATAACCACGAACAAAATGCCTATTGTAATATAAATTGCACTTCTAAAACCCTGGCGTCTGTCGAAATAAGCGGCGCGAAAGACGGAACCGCCGTCGTGATTAAAGGTTCACGGTCGATTGTCCGCGGCGCGCTTCCGTCTCGAAATTTCGGCCGCCGCCGCCACCGCCGCCGGCGTCGTCGGAAAGGTCGCGAGCGACGTTGGCGGTGTGGCGGGAGGCGGCGGGCGCGCCTCACGGCCGCCTGGACCGCGGGGCCTTGCTCGCCGCCACGCCTTCAGGAAGGGGCGCGCGGAAGCGGCAGCGAGCGTCGGGACGGCGCGGCGCGGCGCGGCGTTGGCGGCGGCGTTGGCGGCGGCGGCGGCGGCGGCGGCGGCGGCGGCGGCGGCGGCGGCGGCGGCGGTGACGGCGGCGGCCCTGGCAGTCCGCGGCGGCGGCGGCGACCTCCGAGGCTGCGCGTCACGGCTCGCGGGCGGCGGCGGCGGCGGCGCCGGAAGCCCGTGGCGTGGCGGGGAGCGCCCGTGGGAAGACGTGGCGGCGGCGGCCGTCGTGGGCGGCACCTTGCGACCGTCCGGCGCGGCCCTTCGGCTTGGGTTGCGCTCGTAATGGCAGTGGATGTTTCCGGATGGCGATGCACTGGCAGTGCTGGAACTGATTTTGCGTGGGGGTGGGCACTTTTGAAGGTAGTCTTTGTTGGTTTGTTGGGTCGTCTTATTGGTTAGTTGATGTGACTACTGTAGGATGAAGGGATGTGAACTTCACTTCCCCTCACGTTCATTCCCTCTTTACATGTAAATGAGTGGTAGTGGTATAAAAAAGTATGATTACTTTTTTCAAGTTATTGCGCTCATTAAAAAATTGCCAAGGTCTAATTTTATATTTGTTATCGATTATGTCAGTGGAAAATATTAAAATATATGTTAATGTCGCTTTTGCGCTTGGCACGCTTATTATTGCAGATTCGTCAATTTCTCAGTTTTAATTTCACAATTTCTTCTCATATATTTGTCCTCATTAAGTTTCCTATGAGTGCCTCTGATCGTGGTAATTTGACGCGCGGGGATGTCTCTGGAACACCGCTTTCGTGTGTCCCGGAATCAGCGCACCGCTAATGGCAACGCCCACCTCTCCGGCCTCCCGCCGGCCGCCGCGAGCGGCGCTCTGGGAAGCCGCAGGGAGGCGACGGACCGCTTTCTACCTCGCTCGCGCAACCCCCGAGCAGTATCTCTTCGCGCCGCCCGAGGGGAGAGACGCATCAACACCCGACTGGATTGCGGCTTGTACGGGTCAGTCCGCGCTCGTAAATCGGCGGGCGGCGAGGGACCGGGTCGTGAGCGCCCACGCGGAAGGCCGGCGCTCGTCCCTCCTTTCCCTCCGCTCCGATTCCGACTCCCACTCTGACTCTGACTCCTGAATCCTCTCCACAGTGGGGCGCTTCTGCTGGGTCATTGCTGCGGTTCCTACGCCACCATAGGACACCTAACAACGAATCGTTTGTTTTTTTTTCTCTATAGTAAACGAATACGCGTTTCATTCCACAATAACATTCCGATTTATCTCTAAAGGCCACTCCAGTATTGAATGAAGCAGACATTTATTTCACTGTTAACTTCCAATTGACATCTTCGTGAAGACCTCTTTCTTGGCCTCAAAATTATTACCGTGTCGCGACGTCTCGAACACGACCCGTGGTCTCTTGTACTGTGTCTCCGCCAATTTGAGGTCGGTTCCACTTATCTCCAATTTCTCTCCCAGGATTTCATTTGCGACATGATGTACCTTCGCATTGTTCCTCGTAATGTCCAAATGATCTTCTCTTGTATAGGTTTCGCAGCAAGATGTTCACTCATCGCAGTTTTCCTCGTGTGACATAATGGCCCGCGCGCACTACCGTATTCCGTCGTCTTACGTCGGCGGCGCCGTCCTATTTTGCCTACGGCTCGCTCTGACCTCTTTCCCCACAGCCGCCGCGCCGTTTCTCCGCCTAAGGACCGCGCCACGAAGACGACCCGCCTGTCAGTGGCGGGGCGTTACGTAAAGATTCAGCCCGCGGAGAAATCGCGCGCGCGCCGCCGCATGCGGGCGCGGTGAAAGAGGGGGAGAAAGGGGCAATAGGACAGGGAGGGGGGGCGAGCCAGTTCCGAAAACGGCGGCGGAGGAGGAGGTGGATGCGTAACGCGTCGCGCCGCCCTTGACACACATCGCGGTGGACAATCGGGCGATACGTGCACCGTGCCCGGTGCAAAGACAAACGCTGCGGGAGCACTTTCGTCCGGCGCAGGCAACGAGGGCGCGGGCGCTCGCAGGTCGCGTTATTTACGGAAACTAGTCGTCGCCCCGCCACCCGGTATGTGGGTCAGCGAGACGATGGCGCTGCGAAATAGTGCGTGAATGCGTAAACATTTGTGGGAAGAGGCTGCGCTGTGACGTGTCGTGACACGCTTCCCTTTCGTTTTCAGTGGGTTTGGCCGTTTCGGGAAGTGCACTACCTCGAAACCGAGTCGCCGCCCCCTCCTCCTGAGTCATTTCGCCGTCGGATTAACGCGGGCATTGTTCCCGCCGCTGCGGCGGCGGCGGCGGCGTCGTGGCCGATAGCGATCGGGGCGCCGTGCACACGTAGGCGATTTGGAGCGCGGCGGCGGTGGCGGTGGCGGCGTTCGGGCGGGTGCCGCGCCATTGTTCAGCATCCGAATCGTAGTTGGCGCGGCGGCCGGCAGAGGCGCTGGCTGCGTCGCGCCCGAAATACGCGTTTCCGGGCGGCGACGATCCCGCAGGTATTTCGGGGCGTATTTGGCAAGTGGCGCACAAAGGCCCCGCTGCTATATATATGCGGGCGGTGGCGCGCCCCTGACGCAACGCGCGCGCGCGCAGGCGGACACGCACGAGAGACGCAGGCGCCGCCCCCTGCGAATTGCGCACTCGCCGCCATTGGCATAAGCATTATCGGGACGGCGCTAACGTAATTATTGGTAACGTTTTTGTCGTTAGCTAAGCGCTTGCCGGCTGTCAGAGTTACGTTCCTCGTAGTTTGTTATAAACTGACAAGAGAATTACTTACTATATGTATCTGGTTCCTTGGCACTCATTCGGCGCGCTCTATAGTGCAACACGTGATGTGACAGGGGCTCAAATCCCAGTCACATCGTGTAGGATGTGAAGAAAGTGTACAAGTGTGCCAAACGAATTCGAGGGTGGTTTTCTCGGTTTCTCGATTAGATTCCATCATTGCTTTATGATGAATCATATCGCACACTCGTATTGGGTGAGTATTGTAAGACTGAGATGCCAGAACCATAACAGATGTATCAACATTATTGGAATGAAATCAACCGCATCATTGAACACATCTCGAGTCTAAAATGTATAGGAGAAATAATTTGGATCTAATTCATTAGCATTAAATCCATAGCTCACATTGAATAAGCAACTCCAACCACCAAATCCAACTTTTCATCCGACCTGGAAGGATTTGAATTAGCCAGTCGCCAGGCGAAAGGAAGCAAGCAAAAACGCCCCGCAGACACATCACATTGCGCGAGAGGCCGAAAATTACGCGCCCGCATCGTAAACGTCGCGTGGCGAGCGGGAGTTACGAGCGCGTGACGTCACGAGCTGTTTGCCTGTTTTCGGGTGCGCGAGCGAGCGGCGGCGGGCGCAGCGCAGCGCAGCGCAGCGGAGGAGCAGCAGCGGGCGCAGCGTGCAGCGGCGGCGGCGGGGCGCAGGGCGAGGGCTTCCTGCGCGGAGAAATCGGCCGCCGGAAGTGAAACGGCGCGGACGTCGCTGGCGCCGAGCCACGTCCGCCCCCGCCGCCTCCGCCCTGCGCTCGTCACCCGCCCCAGGCCACCGCCCGCCCTCTCGACCGACCGCCCACCCATAGACAACCCTCCCGCCCGCCCGCCCGCCCGCCCTCCCTCCCGACCGACCGACCAAGATTGGGGCAGGCGACGTCGGTATAAGCTTAGGTTAAACAGACGTTAAAAGCTCAATGACGATTATGTAAATTGGTTTAAAGTCTGAACTGTAATAAAACACATTTCCTGACTTATGCTCAGGGACTTTTAACTTAAGATTACTTCGTGTATTTTATTGTGAAGAGTGTCTTACATCTTTCAATATGCCGTGCTAAAGGGAAAGCCATACCTTTTAGTCTAAGAGCAGTACAGGGATAAATAGCTTAAGGCTTCTGGTATCTTTTCTCTGAAGTAAATCTAATACGTTAGTCAGTGAGCAAAGTACGTGATTAATGTATACGTTTTGTGTAAACTTTTTTTATAAATGAAAGTGATAAACAATGTAACTGTGATTCCAAAACGAATTTTAAAAGTTATATTACTTCTTAAAATTGTTTACGCAAAAATTATGGTTACGAATATATCGAAGAAGCTCCATTCATGGGAGAAATGTGTGTGAATATTGTTTTTACATTATTTTGCTATAACATAAGCAAACACTGTTAGCCTGTGGATAGAATTTGTTCGTTCACAAGAGTAATTGTGCACACAATATTATTCTCATTACTAATAATAAATCCTAGCTTGCCGTCAAAGTGCCCATGATATGAAATAAGGAGACCACCGCTTGATTTCAGTGTTGTCTCCGAGACATGAGCCCCTCTGGAATCCCTGACGACGCACCTCCTTCCCTTCCGAGCGTCTCTTCTCGCCGCACGCAGTTCCCATGGCGCGGCGCCGTCGTCGGCAGCGCGTAAACGCTACCGTTCAAAATATTTAGGTCTCGCGCCCTCCGCCCTGCACCGCGGCTCCTAGGGCTGCGGCACACTTGCGCCCGCTCCTCCCTGTTCGCCCGCCCCGGCCGCTCCGCCCGCGCCCTCCCGCCCCGATGCCCGCCCCGCCCCGCCCGCCCCGCCCGTCCCGCCCGCCCCGCCCGTCCCGCCCGCCCCGCCCGTCCCGCCCGCCCCGCCCGCCCCGCCCGCCCCGCCCGCCCCGCCCGCCCCGCTCGCCCCGCCCGCCCCACCCACCCCACCCCACCGGCCCCGCCCACCCCGCGCGCCCCGCCCTCTCCGCCCCGACCGCTCCGCCCTCCCCGCCCTCTCCGCCCGCCCCGCCACCCCGGCCGCTCCGCCGCGCCGCCACGTGGGCCCGCGCGCCGTGCACGTGGCGCGCCTCGCCACGACGCTGGTGCCTGACTCCCCACCTGCCGCGCTCTTCTCCGGAGAGGCCCTCGGCGCCCGAGCCGCGCTTCTTGTCGCGGACGACGCCACCGCGAGCGATTGAAAGAGGAAAGGCGAGAAATAATGACGTTCCATTGCGCGGAGATCTAACAGGTCATGGAATGCACAGGGGCTCACACGATGCAGCCAGCAACACACGACCATGACCACCATTAGTCTCCATGATTTTCGACATTGATTGAGAAGTGATGTAAAACACTAATTGCAATTTCAGATGTTTCTTTTTTACTTATCGAGATGCTCATATTGTTCAACCAATTAGCGGCAGCGACATGCATAGGTGAACATAAATCAACGGTAGGAGTACAATGGTCATTTTATTTGATAATTTATGTCGACTCGTCCACAAAAACAACGTACGTAATCTAACTGAACTTAAGTACTCAACAAGACATTGATCTCCACATTTGGAAAAGTTCAGGAAGAGTTAGTGTCGTGCTGAGTGTTGTAATCGAACATCCTCTACCTTTGTTCAAATCTTTGTGCTATTTGTCTTCGTTATCACTTGCGATGGCTACTCTACGATGTCGATCATTGTCACCTTACCACATACGTATTCATCGCAACGTAATTGTTTTGCAATGTTTTAGGAAAGTGCCTCTTGATATTGTGAACATGGCCGTGCAGTTAGAAATTTTACACTCACCGATTTTATTGAAGAGACGTTCCCTTCACCACTTCGCAGCAACCTTGGCATCAGTTTCCGTTTTCTCAGCATCTCCCCCACCACGGACTCTGTAATGCGGCGCATGACGCGGCTCTTCTTCTTTTTCCAGCGCCTCTTTCATCTCCACTCCTCCCTGGGCGGCGGCGTGTACGCTCATAATTGTGTCATCTCTTCCTCATTTCCCGAACTGCTTCTTTCGTTTCCGCCGCGTTGTTATTTTTTTTTCTTTCCGCGCCTGATGTAGGCTTCCTCTCGCGCCTCTTTCCCTGCCTTGGCGCGCCTCCTCTTCCTCTGTTCTCGATTAGTAGCTTCCTTCGTATTCGCTCTGCCTGCATCCGGCAGTCACGCCTGCCAACGGACATTGCAGCAGGTCTGCCAACGAATGGTATTACCCGCGCACGTTTTCTTGAGCCCTCGCTTCGCTCGTTGCGCGAGGAGTGGGCAGTTGGGTTTATTTTCACAAAAGGAATTTTATATCAAATTTGCAGTTCGATTTTCGATAAAATACTTTCTATTACACGGAAGCAAACATTCATGGTTATCAGATTTTGCCTACAAGGCTGGTGCTATCATTTATTCTTAATTTAACTAATGTTAGCAAAGGAGTGGGGGTAGGTATTCCGGGGCTCAAGAAAACATGCGCGTATAATACTCCAGGAGACACTTGTTATGTGTACATTATGCTGAAATTAATAATGGTCCGGTCCTGCTACGAATCTAAAAACTTGTTTATAATTTGTATGATGATTGTAGGTGCACGTTCACATAGTTTACTTTTGAAATGTGGTTGATATTCTCGCAGATAAGTATTTGATCGATTTAACCTTCTTCTTTCCTTTATTACAAGTAGTTCGTAGTTGAGGAAGAGGATCTAGTTTTCCTTGTAGTTTTCATTATAAAAACTGTGCTGCTTGCCAAAGGGATTTTAACTGTTGTTATATTAAAACGGTGCCATCACTATGCTTGGAAATCGAACTTCAAGTGCACCTTTCTGCTTCCGTCTGCGAAAGTTTGAAGCTTTTTAGGATTAGTTTTTTATGATGGTAAATTCTACCTATTTCATCTACTTATACCCCGTTCACCTCTTCGTGTCGTCTCTCATTTTCATCTATATTTATGTCTTTCTCGACCTGGCGGTGGTTTTTTCGTTCTTGACGCTCTCCGTACTGACTCTTCCGCTCATTTCTCGATTACGGCGACCGCAAACGTTGCGTCACGGTAAACAAGTATTCTCGTCACAGGGAAGTGGCGTTCGTATCCTTGTTTTTTCGTGCTACGAAGCTGTCTGAAAGGTTCGTGGAAGGAACTGGAAGCAGGCAACGTCTACCAGTTCGGGGCAGCCCCCATGGAGACAGACACTTCAGTGCAATTAATCCCCCGCAATACGTGCTTTGGGGATTCACAAAACATCCATACACAAAAAGTTTGGTACAGTATTTTATGGCACGACAGCTTCTATGGAAGTACCACCATGCAGACGAAAGATATTTGAAATTTGATTTATTAAATAAAATGACACCTTACAACAATACAAGTTTTTTGAAAGCAAAATTGTAAAAAATGGAAGTCATGATTCCCGAACTATTAGAATTGCTCCCAGATTGTCACATGACAATCCTTTCATTCATCAAGCCGCTCCTTTGACTACTGTAGTATAGTCCGTATTTTAAAACATTAACGAATCGCTCGTGTTCACTCACTAAAATGTCTTGAACAATGAGATCAAACACCGTAGAAGGCCAACGCCTTATTTACAACTTGCTCTGCAAAAAAAAAAGGGTTTGACATTCTCTCGCAGCCCCGCGCTTATCACCTCAGGTGATCTATCCCATTCGTTTCACCTCTCCCCCAGAGCCGCCATCGTAGTGCAGGTGCGTCGGCGTGAGCGGCGCGACGCGCGTATGAGATGAGCGAAGCGGGAATCCCGGGAGCGGCTGCCCACGCCCCCGCCCCCGCCATCGCTCCCGCCTCTCGCCACCGCCCCCGCCCCCGCCTCTACCATCGCCTCCTGTAGGCGCGTTCGGCTCGCGTGGGAAGCGAAGGCGGGGGAATCCCCGACTAGACAGGGCTCCGGCGCCGGGTTCTTGATGGCGGAACCAACTCAGCGCTCCTGCCCTAGGGCGTGGGTCGCGCGATTCCAATAAAAATCGATACCGGAATCGAAATTATCACTTCCAACTAATTCTGCAGTAATTAGTAATTGAATCGTGCCATTTTGTTTCTTATTAAATTTAGTACTGGATTGTTGTAGTGGCCAAGGTCTTACTAGAGCGATCCAACACAGGACCTGTCTTTGTAGTGCGACAACCCGTTGATGAGCTTAGGAGCTCATTAGTACTTTCCCAGCAAGCATTACTCTGAAAAATAAGGTTGTGTAACTCCTTCCATAAGGTACCAGATTTCTACATTCGTAACAGTGTCAAGCTTTCAACATGAGAAAAAAATCACTCCCTATAAGGCATTTAACTTGCCTTCCCTGCAAATAAATTACTTTACTGATCGCACTGTTGTGAAAGTATTATCAGAACATAAATGCAATGCAATTTGTATTTCTTGTACTCGAATTCTACATCTTGATTATTTTATTCACAGATACTTTTATGGCAAATCATGGTAGATAAGAACTTTGTTAAATCGAAATATTCGGTCACTCGAACTGTTCAATTTCTCGAATCTAGGTAAATCGATTAAAACCGATGATACGACCTCGATAAGTCTAAGTATTCGATTACTGAAAGCTCCTGATACTGAAAATGTTGGAATAAGAGATTTTTTCTCCTCAAGTTTGAAGATCCAAGTAGTATTTATCCGACGTAGTCTTCCATTGAAATAAATTATTTTATTGAACACACTCTCATGATCAAATTATCAGAATAAATAAGAAACAAGTCTTGAACAAATTTTCAGAATAAATAAGTAACCTCTCTTGAACAAATTATCAGAATAAATAAGTAAGCTGTATTGAGCAAATAATCAGAATGAATAAGTAAGCTGTATTTAGCAAATAATCAGAATAAATAAGTGAGCTGTCGTGAACAAATGATCATGATAAACAAGAAAGCTCCGACTTCCTCGCGAGCCGGGCCAATGGAGCCATTATATCGGAATGGCCGCAGGCTTGTCCCCGCGCAGAGGGGCCGAGGTGCGAATCGCCTAATCGCGTTTGCGAACACTTTCTCGCCGCTGAGCCAGCGAAGGCGCGGGCGCGTTCCGCCGGAATGGGCGTCCGGTGGCGGGCGGAAGTCGGTCGCCGCTGCGCAATGCCTGCGAAACGCTTGACTCACAGGCACGCGCACACAGGACGGCAAAAAAACAGCCATGTTTTCCACCAGAAACATCGGTATATTAACATCGATATTTTGCTTTCGAGGTTTTCTTCACATCGATAACTTTTTTAAATTTTTTTTTTAAATAATGGGGTTTAAGTACGTTGTAGAGTAGCAATAATCCACAGCAATGTCGTTGGTTTGCGTCATCCTCTTTATAACGCTGCACATTTCACCTGTGCAATCTGAGGGAATTATAGGTGGTTTTAATTCGATGGTGTATGAATGGAAGTGGCTCAAGAGTAAATTAGCGAAACACGATGTTCTTTTTATTCTTTACTTTAATAATTTTTATTAACTTACTACTAACTTGCTAGTAACCAAACAATAAAATATATCCCTTTTACGTACTGTACTAATTAAAAATGGATAGAAAAATAGCAAGTTTATTAGTCTATAATTAAAACATCGAAAACCCTTTAGCGATGTATCGAAACATCGATGTATCGATGTTTTCATAAAATTTGCCATTACTACAGGCGCTGCTCCCATAGCGGCAACGCGACGCTGCGCCGTCGCCATATTACTCATCGCGAAGCGTCTCCGCTTGCCCTGTTCCGCCCGACAGGGTTTTTCCTTCATCCAACTACATACCGTGCGTGGCGGAGGTTTGGGGTTTCGTAAGCGCATTGGTGTCGAATTTTCATGCGTCAGGAAAGTGCCGGGTTCCGGAAAATACGTGTAGTTTGTCCTAATCCGCTTGTCTCTTTTTCCTCAATATTATGCATGCCGTGGGCGGTGGTGGTGTGGGTTTTCAGGAAGTTGTCACATTGGTGTAATGGCGCGGCGTGAATTTTCAATCAGACGGAAAGTTCTGTGTTCCGGAAAATATGTGTACGAGTTGTTTCCTTTGAAGAAATCATGGATATATTTCAATAATTTGGAATTATGCAACTAGTTAAAACGTTAAAACAACTAGTTAAAACAATAATCTTTTATAGGAGAAAAATATTTTTTCATGATTTTAACATTTTATGGCTTTCTTTCGTAACATAAGAAATAATATCTTCAAAATAACGAGTTTTAAAATCGATCAATGAAGTATAATGTAATGGTCAAAATCCACTAAAATACAAGTTGCTTTCTTTTCTTCAGAATAGTAATTTTTCCAGTGATACATAGATTGCAATGGTGATCACCGATTTTTGTTGAGAGTATTATCTAACACCACCGTAAAATCAAAAGTCGTTACAAGGCGTCGGTTCGAATTGAACTTCTTGGTTCTCCAAGAACCGCGCCTGATCTATCGCGGCCTCCTTCCACCCACAGCCCGGTAGATTCACTTCCGTGAATCACGAAACCCCGGCGCGCATTCCCACACCGATTCACGACCGCGATTTGCCAGCTCGCCAGGCACTGAATGACCCGTTCATGGAGTCGAGCGGCGGCGACGGCGGCGGCGGCGGCGCGGGCGAGGCCGACAGTGGGGCTGCGGGCGGATGCGGTGGCGGCGGCGGCGGCGTGTGACTTTCTACTCGTTGCATAAGAGTGAGAGGACGCGCGCGCAAGCGCCCTCCTGCGAGCCCAGACGGAGAGGGATCCAGGAGGCAGTGGGTTCCGCGAATGAGTAGCAGCCGCCTGTCTCCGCCGCCGAAAGGTCAGGGCGATCGTGTGTGCGGTGCGTCCGGCAGCTCACACGCCCCGCTCCCTCGCCCACGCGCCCGCGACCTCACCCCTGACCAGCGCCACCCGCGAATGCCTCGGCCTCCTCCGGGCGGAACTCCCAGGTATTGCTAGGTTGTGGCGGGTTATGGGAGGTTTCCGTCACGGAATTTACAATATTGAGCGAAATATTTACGAAGACGTGGGTTTCTGGTCCAAACCTAGCTTGTCTTCCTAATTGCCTATTTAAAACGCACTCAATTTATGAAATCCCTTTCTAGTAAAACTACCCGGAAATGAAAGACCAATAAGTCAAAATGATTATGTGGTAGAGCAAAAATGGTTGATTTCATAACGACCCGAAGTCAGAAACCTCCTGCATAACAGGAACCATAAAATTGTTTGCATGAATTCTTTCTAAACAGCAGTACATATCACTTTATATCATTAAAATTTAAATAACATTAAGGCACTTTTAGTGAATCCTTTTCTATTAGAATGTACTCATTCTCACGACATCGACACAAAAAAATACCCTGGGAAATTGATTAAATAATGCATGTACGAATAGAAATCTCTTAAAAACATCCATAAGCATCAATAATTTTTGAGATAACTTATGATATAATTTCAAACAATATCAACTTTATGTCAAATATTTCTCCAAGTTCTCTTAGAGGGATTCGGAATGATTTGAAGCACAGCCGCCCCTAGACGGCGCCGGGTTCCGCGTTAGCCGCTAGGGAAGGCTTACGAAAAGGATCCCCTCTCGCCCTGCCCCGCCGCGCAGCGCCCACAAGGAATACGAATGACGTGATTTATGGCAGCTGCTGCATAAAGCGTCACGAATATGATCTGCGGGGGTGACGGTGCCAAGACATCGAATCACCCCGCGCCACCCTTCCCCGCAGTTCACTGTGCCCCGGGAACCGCATTTCGAGGCGGTGCAGGAAGGCACGAAAGGTTGCGCAGTGACAACACGATAATTTTAGGAAGTTACGTAATCGTTCGCTGTTAGATAAGAGGATGTCTGGAAGCAACTGGAGGAACTAAAATTAGTTTTGACCGCTTCCTTCAGCGTCGCTGCCTTTTATATGGAAATGTAATATTCTGTTATGCAATCGGGTGATGAAAGGGGAATATTAAACGTCCAACTATAAAAATCGTTTACCACAATCTTGTTCCGTCGTAATACTGTCTCCTCGGTTTGTTTTCATCGACGTAATCCGTTTTTCTGCATGTTTGTGGAAAACTCCTTACGGTACTTTCACGATCACTGCTTGATAGCTTTTCTGAAAGGAATTATAAAAAAACTGAATGTGTCCCAAGCAAGAATTTGCGACGACGCCCAAAATTAATGCTAATGTAATTTCAATTATCAAGCCAATTTATCTCCCACAGAAACACAACTTAAATTCCACGAGCCAAAAATGTAACGGATTCGTGAATACTAGAACTATTGAAATCAGAACGCTTGGTCCGTCGTTGCTGTATTGCGTGTTGAGAACGTGTTGTGGCGCTTTGAAGAATTGTGTCTGTTGGAATAAAAAATGAGGCATTATGGGACTGGAAAACAACTTGCGAATCCCTGATCCGCTGTGAAAATTATCAGTGGAGATGCCAGCGATCGACCCCCTAGAGAGCTGAATGTCCCGTGCTGGAGAGGTATTATTTTCTCCTTGTCTGGGATACAATTAATTCACATTAAGTGCTGTATTTATGATACCCACACTGTGAATAGTTCATATGAAGGAATCCAAATGACAGGAATTGTTCAAGAAAACGTTCGCAAGAGCATCATTAGAATTCATTCAAATTTGGTTGCGAAAGCGATAGTGGTATTCGTTTCACCATCCGATCTTCGATAGTTTTGAATATACCGCTCCTCGTGAAGTTTTGAATATACCGCTCTGAAGAAAATGGCCAATTGGTACGCTGGGTGGTAATGAAAAAATCGTGGTCCTTTAAACTACGTGGATTCACTTGTTACCTTCCCCACATAGTGGTGGATGCTGTGAGCTCCGGAGGAGCCCAGCGCTGCGCGGCGCGGGACAGGGCAGGGCAGAGCAGGGCCATGCCCTCGGGCAACGGGAGCGCTCGCCCATTGTGTGCGTTCCTCCAGAGCCCTTTCTAGGCTCGCACCGCGCCCCGCCCCCGCCCCCGCTCCCCTTTGAGGCCTCCGCGCGCTCGGGCGGCTCGAGGACGCGACGGCTTTGTCCTCGCGCGCGCGGGCGGGCGGGCAGGCGGGCGCCCAGGAGGACGGAGGAGACGAGGCTCAGGAGGTCCGCCGCCCCCTTCGGGGACCATGAACAGCACGTGACGCGCGAAGGGTGTAACAATCAGGGGGCCTTGGGGAAGTGGTCACGCTGCTCACCTTCCAACTCCGGGAGCCGGGGTTCAAACCCAGGTCGATTGATCGGGGAGGATTTGTGGACAGGTTTCTCGGAGTTCTTCGTTTCCCCGACTCCCGTTCCGCTCCATCGTCATTGAGTCGTCGTTCCCCGTTTACTCAGTCGGCATTCAGAGAGAATCTATATCTTTATCTGACCATCGGACTGTTCTCAGGAATGGCCGAAAAGAAGGTACTAAGATGATAATAGACACAAATGATCAGTTTTCTGTATCTTCCAGTAGTAATTCCAATAAGAACTCAAGGACTGACAGGATACCTCGAGGATCTTCATTGAGAGGGAATTAATCACGAAGCTTTAATTGTAGAAATGTAAAGTAAAAATGTTAGGAATTCATTTTAAATTCGAGTTCATTATATTTAAATACGGATCCATTGTACTTCATTAATAAACAGGCAAAGAACAATTTTGTGAGTGATTTGTATCAAGCAATCATTTTTGTCAAGAAATGGATGACCTTCTGCGCGAACCAAACGCATCAGAATCCGAGAGACCGTTTTAGAATCGTAGGGATGAAAAACGGATCCACATTAGTGAGTAGTATACAACTTGACTACACAAAATATTTCTCATTGCTGTGGCTCAAATGTGAGATGCGATATTTGTCTTGAAATGGTTCTGAAACTCGATTGCCTTGAGAGTAACCCGGAGGCCGGCGCGGCTGATCGAAGCGCTGGCTGGCGGCGCGTCTTTCTTGGCCGCTGCGTCGGTGGACGCGGAAATGTCGGGCCGCCATCGTGCTGGAGTCTCAGTTTCGGGGAAGAGCGGGAAGTTTACAAACAGTTAACCCGATGGAGGCAATTCGAAGAAGGGCCGACCGTGCATTTCCGTGACAGCGACGGAGTGACACGTGTCCAAACACGCGTGCGCCCTCGCTGCGTCGCTGGGAACGTCCCCGCCTGCGCTATCGCGTATTGCGCGCCTCGTGCGTTGTTGCGTTCCACTCGGCGCACCCCACAACGCTGGCTCTGCGATTCGCAGTGTTTAAGGGAGACTGCAATTCGTGCGTTTGGGGGTAGTATGTGGCTGCCCGAGTTTGCGTGTGTAATTGCATCCGCTGCATCGTTTCATGTGTTAATATCGCATTCCCCCACAAGGGGAGCTCTGACCTCAAAGATTAGGAGGGCGGTGGCGGACAGTATGAAGGGTGCGCTCTCAAGGTCTTTGATGTTTGATTGCGCCGTGTCCCTACGCGCCTACGCAGCCCACCTCGTCCCAACTCGCTTGCACAGTACATTGCTTTATCCATTCTGTATCATCAACCTTTCCTGTCTCCCCTCCTCTCACCTCCTTCGTATTTTCTTTAATTCTTCTGTACACTTTCTTGCTTTTCCTTTCTACTCGTGAACTACCTGTCTTTCGGTAGATTTTGTATTTCCATATTCCTGAGACCCAGTAACAAAAAGCACTAGTTACTTCGCTGCTCATTGTGTTTCACTCGTTGAGTTTGATTTACGCATTTCTCTATTTGAGAAGTTCATTTTAACTTTGTAACCCCTAAAGTGCCTTTGAGTGGTAACTCTGTATCTGCCTCCAGTGACTCATCTTCGAATGTACTGTCAGATTCTGTTGCATTTGCTATCTTCTTCTGAATATATTCTCTTCTTCTTTCAGTGTATTGTATTATCATCGTCCTGACACGTTCTTTGACTCACCATTTACTTTCTAGACCACAGTCTTTCTCTATTAGTAGATTTTTATTAACATTCACTGCTTCCTTTGAGAATTTAATGCTTAACCTCTTTCGCCGCCTCTCTACTCCAAGCCACGCGTCGCCTGTGCCTGCAGCGAGTGCACAGCCCCAGCGCTGCGCCCGGCGCCCGGCCTTTTTCTTCCCGCGCGCGCCCCTCCAGCGCGTGTTTACGGCGCACGTGTTGCAGTTAGCACATGAGAATTGTCCATAAACAGGCGCGTATCAGAGGCCCTGTGTGCGCTGTTTAATTGCCCGCCTGTAAACAGAGCGCCACCCGCCGCCCCATTCAGCGTCTTCCGTGGAGAGCGGAGCGGAGGGGAAGGCGCTGGGGTGGCCCAGCCGCCGAGCCCGCACCTCCAGGGCCGGAGTCTGGCTTCGTTGCGTGGCGGGGCGTTTCCCAGTGGGTCGCGAGCTAGACTCGTTTTCATGTTGTAAAACTCGCTGCTGCTACCTGCTCCATCGTTCTTCATGGGGATTTTGAATAATTAGTTGGAGCGCTATTCGCTGATATGTGGGCACCTTTACTGTCTATATTCCGAAGGAAATGGTTTGAACCATTTACTAAACAGTAAAACACTTTACTTCATGTCACTTGAAAGGCTTAAAAGATATTTGAGTACAAAGTGCTTGCCTTAACCAACTACTTTTAAAAGAAATTAACACAGTTTTCTGCGCCTTGTATACCGCTTACTCTCTCACATTGTGACTTGCCCTGCAATTTACATATCTCCTTGACATAACCCAGGTAGCATTAACACTCCATTTAAATGTGCTTTGTGTGCATATTGTGTTGCCTTAAAAAGTATCTGTGTGTTTAATGTATTGCGTGAGTAGTTATTATACTGCACATGCAAAATGTTGGAATCAAGTTTCTGACGTGTTCTTGTGTTTGTTTTAGGTGAGTTCCAGCGACGTTCTCACGCCAGTGCAACAACTCGCCGTTCACACAGGGACGACGAGTGAGTAATATCTTCTTCCCGCCTTTCTCCTGCCTAGGACCAGATTATAAATGCACCCGTATCCATGCAAATGCATTTTAATGGGTGCATGTTGCTTGCAGGATAATAATATAGTAGCATGTCTATTGTGTAAAGAAAAAAATAATTCAGAAGTAAAAATATGTACTTCATTTAATAGTTATCTGGAATCACCATAAATGCCCACAACGATTTATGGGTGTCACTTACATTTTATTGCAATTCTGATTTTTTATCACCGAATAAAATATCCTAGTGAACTTTTATAATCTCTGTTGTGACTTGATTCACAACAATTAATATAGGAAAATTTATTCTAAGCTCCCAAAGGGTTTCTTTAGAAATGGACGAAAAACGATTTCCAAATAGCTTAATAGTGAAGCCTTGAAGTTAGTGGAGTGAAATCATTCATTTTGATGGATTGCCGATGGCGAAATGAATGATTATGGAACAAATGTGGAATGAGAGAAAGAGAGGAAATGGGAAAATTCCAAGAAAGTCTACTTTCGTCTTCCTCAAATTGCACATAGATCGACCGGAAATTCCACCCTGGTACTCAGAGGTGAAAGGCTTCCGGTCTCATCTTTACTGCAGGAGTCGCCCTTCTCAAATCTGAAAGAGTCCAAAAATGCACTTCTTGTCCTCGGCGGCATATTTGGCAAACCGCCACGTGCGCTGCGTCTCTGCATCGCCGCCGCAGAACTCCGCGCGCCTAACGACGGCGCGGTTCCGGCGGCTTTTGTCTCCGGCGCGCTGTTTCTCTTCCGGTTCCTTCCTCCTCCTCCGCCTCGCCACCGCCGCCGGACGCCCATGGGAGCGCCGCGCAGACGCCGCCGCCGCCGCCGCCGCCGCCGCCGCCGCCGCCGCCGCCGCCGCCGCTTACAGTCCCCCACTACCGCTGCCATCGCCCCACCGCCACCGCCCCCGTCACTGCTACTTCTACTATCTCCCACTGCTACCTCCACCGGCGACGCCGCTACTCACACAATCCCTCACTGCGACTGCCATCGCCGCTGTCATCGCCCCACCGCCACGGCCTCCGTCTCCGCCCCGACATGGCCATCGCCACCGCCCCCATAACCGCTACTTCTACAATCTCCCTCTGCTACCTCCACCGGCGCTGCCACCACAATCCCTCACTGCTACTTCCATCGCTTCCTCAATCGCCACTGCCTCCATCACCGTCATCGCCATTGCGCCGCCGCCGTCACCTCCTATGACACCGCCCCCGTCACGGCCATCGCCACCGACCCCATCACCGCCACCTCCACCAACAACGCCGCCATTGTCACCGACAACGCTACCACCGCAGCCATCGCCTCCACGATCGGCACTGCCTCCACTATATCCATTGCCTCTGCCACCGTTCCCGTCACTGCTCCGACCCCGTCACCGTCACCGCCTCTTCGTTCACTGCCGCCCGCCCGCCGGCGGAGTGGTTGCGTCAGCGCCGCCGTTGCCACTCTGTTTGCGCCCGCCCTCGCCCCGCCCCCGCAGCGCCAGCAGCTGCTTCCGCGTCGCCGCCGCGCCGCCGCCGCCGCCGTGTGCGGGAGTCGACCGTGGCCGCGCGCGTCCCGCAAAGCGCCTGTGTCCTCTTCGCAGCCACTTCGTGGACGAGCGCAACGCAGACGCGCATTTCGAAACGAATAGAGAGAAAGGGCTGTTTGTACAGATGAGCGCAAAGAGCAATATCGTGCTGTACACGCTCTTCCGAGAGGTTCGGTTATCTAACCGATTCAGTCATGCAGTCTGGGCGACTAAGAAAATTAAATATTTTTGTGGAAATAAATATCTCTTACAATTAAAGTGACAATGATTTATTAACAATGTTGAATCTCTTTGACAACGCTTGCAAACCAGAGGTATCTTTGTCCTAAGGAGCAGTAGGGGAGCATGGAGACTATTTCATGATTGGATACCACATATTGATTGCATTCCATCCCAATGAATATTCATTACGAATGGGTATATTTTTTATTTCAAGCTAACAGGTAGAAAATATTATTTCCAACAATTATGGGTGAGGGTCACGAACTGAAATTGATCTTCTTCCCCTGAAATAATTTGGGGATCAAACTCTGTTAAGGAAAAAACTGTATGGGATTGACTTTTTATTGCTGTATTTCATAGACTACTAAGACCGTACTCAGAAATCACAGCAGTAATCGAACCTGACATTTGGAGTTGGTTCGCAAAATAATTCGCCAATTTCTCGTACGTACGAATACCGAAATCACCGCATGAGGCGAAGGCCTAGCGAACGTGAGGCGTTTGAGCAGCTCGGTGCGTCTCGGCGCGCACGTCGCCCCATCCCTTTCGCCGGGCGGCGGTGGCACATTGTTCGCCCCGCGCGCGTGAAGGGACTGCGCGAGGAGGGCGGTGCGTCTTCCGCGAAACGCGCGTCGCGTCGCGGGGGCGGGGCGGGAGGGGCGCTTGCGTGCGTGCGTGGGCGCCGTGTTCCCAGGCGCCGCCGCGCGTGCCGGCCGCCGCCAGCCGCGTGCGCTCGCATCCGGGAGCGCCGGACGTTGGACCTCGCGCCCCGCCCCCACTCTTCTTCTTTTTCGCCTCCTCCGCTCGTCCTTCTGCCTCATCGCGCCGCGGCGCCCACGGCTGCAATCCTGTGCTCCGACTGTGGGTGCCTACTGGGCGCTGGGGATGGGTGTGGCCAATGGGCGGCCAGGGGCGAATCTGGGCGTTCGATTTCGGGGGCGAAGGTCAGCGACTTGTGATGGTTCAATGTAATTTTATTAGATAGTGTACTTCCAAGGACGTCGGGTGTTACGAGTAATATGGCAGTAGTTTTGTAGCTAGCAAATTTCTGTTTCGGTCACCATCGAATTTTGTCATAAAAATGAGTTGAAAATGTTCATAAACTATCGAAGGGTTCTCGCCCATTCAACATATAATGGCAATTCGAATACACATAAATTTCTTCTTGTTTATATTAAGTAATATCGATGTTTTAAACAAGGAGGACCATGAATTTTCACCCTCCCCCTGACCACTGTCAGGAAGTTCAGAGTTGAATATGTTCAATTACTTAACAATCTCCTACAAACTTTTGTCGATCTGTATTACTACCATCAGACTTAAAAAAATCGATTTCTGCCTCACCGATTCCCGTAAAATTCCCCCATATCCTATTCTATCGGTAGCGTGCTGTGCTCTTCCATTGCCCCTGTCGGCGCAGTGTTTTTTACTTCTTTTCCTTCCACACGTCCACCCGCAGAAGTCATCAGTGTTCACTACCTCTCGCACTACCCGCATACCTCCGCTCACCACCCCCACCAGCGCCCGCGCCTCGCCCAGAGCGGCGGCGCGCGCGTATGCATAGCGTCGCGCGACGTGATTTCAATAATCCACCGCGGCGCCCCGCCCCCGCCCCGCCCCCGCCGCAGGCCGCGCTCATCCGGGGGCGGGCCGCGCGTCGCGGTTTGATGCTGCGCGCGATATGAGCGCCTGGAAATTGACTCCGAGTCGCGTCCGCGAGTGGGAGGGGCGCCCCGCCCCCGCCGCTCGCCGCGTTTGCCATTCCACCCCCGCGGAACCCTCGAGGGCGGTCGACCTTCTCCCACACGGCCGGCGAGGATATTCGCCGTCCTCACCCCGTGGCGGTGGCGGCGGCGGCGCCAGCTCATACGCTCTCTGGGCGAAGCTCCGAGGCGAACGCACGCGATAAGAATCGTGTTTATTCGAGAGGATTCGAGGGAAATCTCGGGTTGCGCAGCTGCCCGTGCGAGATTTTACGGGCGGCCCAAAGACCCGGAGATTCCATCTGCGGCGCCGGCCTCCCTGCCCCGGGTCTGTCGGCCAACAGGCTGGCCGCTCGTTCGTCGGCGGCGTTCGAGTTTCAGTTGCGGCCGCACGAAGCGCGATGACGCACCGACACGTGGGGCGCACGCCTCGCGTTTCCCCAGGAATCCACCGATTCGTATTACCGTCGGAGTGGAAACGTTGTGAAGCAATAAATGTTTACTGTGTTATTACTGCCGGGCAATTTAATTCACTTACAGTAGTACGCGTACGTATTGAGGCTATTAAGTGAAAAATAGAAAATACGTAGTACGTAAAAGTACAGTGCAGAAACAAAATGAAGTCTCGTTGAAATTTATCACCAATTTTCAGGATCACGAGTCAGGTGGCGATTTCTGAAGTATGCTAACGGAAATTTGTTGATGAGTATGAATTCGTGTAGTTTTTTTGAGTGTCAATTGATTTGCCCATTCCAAGAGGCGAACGTATCAGGGGGATGAAGGAATTCTTGTACTTCGTTCCATCTGAATAGTCATTCTAATTCTTGGCGTAAGTTCGGTTTTAAACGCCAAACGTTGCCCATTTCGACTAAATCTCCGATTGTGTTGTATCGCCTGCCAGTTTCGAAATTGATTACGATCGCGAGGAAATCGAGAGTCCCGATGCGCGGTGGCGGGTCGGCGTCGGCGACCGTTTGCATCTCGGACGCGCCGTCCGCGGAGCGGCCTCCTGCATTCAAACACTTTCGATTCTTCTGCGGCACCTTCGCGCTCAATGACCCCGCGCCGCGGCGGACGCCGCCCCTCCTGAGTCGCCGCTGCCGCCGCCACCGTCGCCGTCTCCGCCGCACCCGCCTCCACATCTACCATCGCTGCCGCAGATGCCACACCCAACTCCAACGCAACCACTAAACCATTGCCGCCGCTACCATGTCTTCTAGGTCGAATCCTAGCGGCCGGCTGCTCTGATCGGTAGCTTTCCGTGGTTTCTCCGATCTACGCCAGGCAAATATTGGAATACTACCCTAACAAATGGGTCACGTACCGCGCGCGATCTTCCTTTCCTCTTCCTTGACATATCCTCATCCCTTGCATACACATACACACTTGCACTACTACCATACATGTCGGGAGACTGGTCGGGAGGTTAGAGCTTGTCCCGGCTGGGAAGGTGCCCAGCTGGTGGGAGATACCTGGTTGGGGAAAATCCCCTCAAGCCGACGAAGGTCGACGCCGGATCTCGCCAGCCAGCGGTGGAAGATCACAGCCATCTCGCGCGATGAAAAACATGCACTACACTTACGGGACGAATGACCTTAGTATTTGCCGCGCCCGGAATCTTTAATCAACGTTAGCCACCACCTCGCCAACCCTACCACTTCCAACACCCCACCACTACCATTCTACTTCCAGCTCCACCTCCACCCTCTCTCTACCTCCGCCGCGTGTGAGAACCGCCTGCTGGTGCAGCGGCGTGCATGCAGAGCGCGCGCGGCACTCCCTGGCCGCGTGCTAGCACGTGCGCGCACGCATGCACGCGCGCTGTCGCCCCCGCCCCCGCCAGGCGGATGCCGCCGCGAGTTGTCTATATTTTAGCTCTGCTTGTGCGGCTCCCTCGGCGGCGGCGAGCCGTCTCCGCTCCGCACGCCGCCATCCATCGCGCGCGGAACGCACTGCACGGCCCTCGGCGCCGGACTTCGTGCTCACGCCCGTGATGCATGACGCGTGTTTGCAGCTTGGGTTGATAATAATGCACACAATTGAAAATTCTACTCAGTGCGTTGGTCACTTTTTGATTCATAATACGACTGTTTATTATGAAAATACTACACTAAGGCTGCTGATTATAATAAATAGTTTCTGATAAAATGTTGCAATTCAGTTGTAGAATTTAAAGAATTGATTTCGCATTCCGGATAAAAAATCATGTACCCACTTTAATGAATCGTACTTATTACTAACTGTGTTTCTCGAGTAAGAGGGTAATTGAAATTGTAAAGTACGTAGTGATAATAAAGATGCGCACAAAGCGAAACAGAATCAGCAGACGAACGACGAATTAATTCAAGAAAGCTCGCTAAAGAGTTCGATTTGTAACACAATCGAGGCGAGCCGGAGAATGCCATGCTTGACCGAGCCGGGCGACTGGGGGCTCGAACTCAGGCCTCTGGAGTACGCACGCGCACGCGGCCATCGATCGCGTGAGTGTAAACGCGCGCGCCGCGCCTCGGCGCCCGCGCGGGGGAGAGGGGGCGTGACCGCCGTCGCCGGAGTCACCGCACTAATAGAGGCGGCACGAGGGAGGACGCTGTGGAGCGCGCCGCCGACCAGCGCTGTTTGCAGCGCAGCGCGTTGCCCGTAGGCGTGTGTGCACCGGGTGAGGCAACGCAACTGGGTGTTGGTTCAAAAGACAAATGAGGCGACATTGGGCGGGTCCGGTGTGCTTCTGCTTCCATGTTTAGACCTATTTATCGTAAGCTTTAGATAAGCTGCAATGAACTTGAGTATGATAAGAAAAGAAAATACATCGCAACGTGAATGAAATATTTTTGAAATTGAATTTTTAAAGCGGTTTGAAAGTTTCAGTCAGAGATAATTTGCACACAGAGGCAATTAGAAAATCTTAAGGAATGTACAATATCATTTTTAAAGCTTGAAAGACAAGGTACGGCTGCCAGAAGAAATTTCAAAACACAAAGAAGCAGATATGTAAATCAATTATTAATAACCGACCGAAAGTAAATAAGAAATAAAGGTGCAGCAATTTATTTAAATGTTATTGTGGAAAGAATGCAGATTTCGTTTCCTTACTACAGTGATAAAGCAGCGCGACATTTGTTTATACACTCTTACGTAAGAGAACGAGAAGGAACACGGAACATTTAGCGGGCGAGGGGCATTTAACGGGACTTAAACCGTCGTGCGGGGACCCGCTTTCGTCTCGTATGTTCCACAAAAACCTCATTTTATTGGCCGTCCCCGTCTCATTCGGCTGAAATTTCCGCGCGCAATGAAGCCAAGTGCGCTGTCAGTCTTCATCGCGGCGGCCCCGCCCCCTTGAGGGCGTTTCGCAGAGTCAATGGCCGCGTGTCGCTCGCAGATGTTTATCGCCGCCGCCGCGTGTTCCCGTTGGCCCATCGGTCGCGTGGCGCGATGGTGCGCGCGCCCGGTGCCGCGACGCGCCGCGACGCCTCGCGACGCCTCGCACGAGCGACGCCTCGTGCGCCAGCCGACGCCTCCTCCACGCGCCTGCGTTGGCGTCGCGGCGCTCGATTGATTGATTGATTGTTTGTGATTCCGGGCGCGTCCACTAATCAGGTCATTAGTCCCGTAAGTGTAGTGCATGTTTTTTTTATCGGGAGGTGGCGGTGGTCTTCCCCCGCTGGATGGCGAGATCCGGCACTGACCTACCGTCGACTAGCGGGCTTTTCGCCGACCAGGTATCACCAACCAGCGGGGCACCGCCCCAGCCGGTCTAAGTCCCCGACCGGGCTCCCGGCATGTATGGTAATGTCGGGGATTTTAGTGTGTGTGTGTGTGTGTGTGTGTGTGTGTGTGTGTGTGTGTGTGTAAGGGGTGAGGATAGGACAAGGAAGAGGAAGGAAAGATCGCGATCGACATTCGCTCGGCTCCAGCATTCGCTTGGTGTTGATCGGAGAAACCACGGAAAACTACCTATCAAAGCACCCGGTCGCTGAGCCTCAGCTTCCGGTGCGGCGCTCGACGTGTGGCTTGTGGGTCTAATGGTCGCGTGTGCGTTGATTGGTTCATTGCATTACAAATCCATCAATATTCATGTGTTCAGTAAGGAGAAAGAAACATTTGAATATAATAAGGGATAATTGGTAGAACTGCGATGTAATGCGATAAAATGTCCAGTATTGTTTATTGCATAATTCTTCTAAATATCTAAAGTTACTATTTCGATACCTAAAATACTTTATTGGTTGTAAATGGATTAGTTCAACGCACCTAGTTTGTCCTCAACTCAGCAATTGTGTCATTCCCTTTGAATTCCCGTTTTCTAGTAATATCCTTCCTTTACCTAACTTCCTGTAAATCATAAAGTGTGTTGTAACGACGGAATGAACCATTAGCATTGACTGACGGTGATGATTGTCGTCAGCGACCAAATCGTTAGCAAGAAGTTCTTAGGAAACGGTACACTTCCCAACTCAAACGAGTCGCCCTCACATTACGATGTAGCGACCGAAGATGCTCTTTGTTTTCAGTGACGTTGGAGAACTATTGGGCGGAGCTGTTGAGGACGCTCTGTGCCGCGGGCGACGCGAAGCCAGGGCACCCGACGCCGAAGACGTCACCGGGGGCCGTCTTTCCGCCCAAGTTTTTCCCGGGGATTTCCCTGCGTCCCTCTGCAGCGGGAGGAGGAAGGAAGGCGCAGCTTCAAGGCGGTTGGGTTCCGCGCTGTACCCGCCAGGTACCTCGCGGGCGCCGCGTGCACACACACACACTCGACTCGGGCCCTCAAGGTCTCCTTCTCCGCGGCGTCGGCCGGCCGCGCCGCGCCGCGCCACTCGCTGAATGTCACGCGGTTCAGACACTTCCTATTTCGCGAACGCCACGCCACGCCGCGCCCCCGAGCCGTTTCCAAATCTTTGCGCAACGTCCGGTCGGAAGTTGGCGTTCTGGCCTCGATTCGACAGCTATCATGAATGGCGCTTGTCAATACAATGATCGAAGAAATGAAAGTGTCTAATTGGGAGACTCGAGAATGTATACGTAAAGCTAGTAAATAGAGCACAGGGTATAGAAAAGAATGTCAAAATCAGAATTAACTATCGACTGTCATGTTTTCACAAAATTTCAAGATTATTTTATAGTCATATTATAATACGGGAATGTGAAATGCGTTTCTTCGTTGATATGTTGAGAGCGTTCATTCAGCTAGAGTTTATTTTTTTCCAAAATTGCATTTTTTTTGTGATTTCGTGACACTTTAAATTCCTCTTCTGTGCACTAAATTAGTTCCTACGTTTCGAATCTGGCTAGTCCCAAGACCCTGGTCTTCATCGTTCTCCTCCAAAGCGCTGCCTCGTATTAGCGCCGCTCGCCATCCGTTCGCGGCGGGCTCTCGTGACAAGTGTGTTTAGCGCGTCCAGGGAGGGGAGGTGACGCAGGCGCTGTGGCAACGCGGCTTCTCGTCGCTCGTTCCGCCTCGTTCGTCGCCCGCCCCGCCCCGCCCCCCACCTGCGCACTTACGACTCTTTCAGTGGGCGGCGGCGGCGGAGAAGCAGCCGAGGAGGAGGAGGCGCGGAAAATCGGAAATGATCTCCGCGCGGCGAGGCGCGAAGTGCGGCCACTTGCTTTGTAGCGAGCGCGGGGGCGGAGGAGGGGGGCGGGGGGCGTGCCCTCAGGTAGCCCCGGCGGTCGCAGCGAGGCGCGGCGCGGGGGCGGAGGCCGTGACGACGAGGGTGCTCGGCGACCGCCGCCGCCGCCTCCGCGCGCCCGGAAACAAAGGAGCTCGCGCCGCATTGTATGCGCGGGCGCGGCGCTTCGCGGGGAGGCGTCTTCGGCGCCGGAGCTCAAAGAGCGAACCCCCGCGTCTGCCAGGGTGAGGAGCGGGTGCTGCGCCAGGCCACGGCTTTGGCTGGCTCGCCCCCCCCCCCCCCCCCCGCCTCTCGGCGTTTCCGGCACAAAGCCCCTCCTCCTCCGCCCTCCCGTTGGCCCTACCTGCATTCCAGCGCCGGCCGCGGCCGACCCGCCCTCCGAAGCGCAGCTTCCCCCCCTCCTCCACGCCCTCCACACTCGCCTCGGGGCCTCTTTCTTCAAATCATGGGCCCCGGTCTCGTTTTCCAGGGCGACCGCGCTGATGCCCTGGTCGTGCTCCTGTCCTTCGTCTGGCGATTTTTCCTACAGGGGCGGCGGTGCGGACGCGCCTTTGTCCTCGCGGCTTGTTTCCCCGTGACGAGACACTAACACCTGCGTCCCTCGCCCGCCCGGCCTCGCTCCTCTGGTTTATTAAGGCGGCGCGATGCTGTGATCGAACGGCGGGCTTTGTGGGGGCGCCTACCTGCGCGGCTCCGGGCGCCCCCACGCGGTACCTGTCGCCCCTCGCCCCTTCTCCTAAACGCTGGGTGGCTGCGGCATCATGGACCCATCTATATAGGTCGGATCCATCATCTACGAGTTTTCTTCCTTTGAGAGTACTGAGCTTTTAGAACGACCGAATGCCGCTAAAATGTTTTGTTTTTTTTTTTCTTTTTCTGGTTCTTCCGAATATTTCTGAGCAAACACATTAGCTTAATTTCTCATAAGACGAGGAACAAGTCCTCCACATTCTTCATTTTTCTTGATATTTTGAGAGCATTTTGACTGATCAAATGAGGTCAACATTTTCTTTCCCAGTGTTCGGAAAGGAGGCTGTCTAAATCTTAATTAATTCATTTCTCTTATGATATCACTACTTTTACATACCCACTCCACGTAGCGAATTATACCAGGGGTGATGAAAGCTCGAGTTAATCGTGTGATATCACGACGTGGCTGAAGATTTTCCAAGTTCACGCCAGTTGAGACGCTTGATATATCTGCGCAGTCGCTCTCTCTATATTATATTGCCTCGCGTATAACTCTGGAAGCCGCCGCATCTAACCCTGCGCGAACTCTGCTCGCAAACTCGTGCGAGTTACAGCTGTCGCCGGCGCTGTGAAGGGCGGGGCACTGGCTCGGGGGCGGGCGCGGGCGGGAGCGGGGCGACGGAGCCGCCTCCCACGCGGCCGTAAACGCAGACGCCCACGCCGCGCGGCCCTACGCGTGATAACCGCGCGCGTCGTTGACGCCCCGCCCCCTGACGTCCCCGCCACCCGCGCTCATTACCGTCCCCGTCCCCGCTGCGCCCTTCGCCCCTTCCGCCAACCTCTCCCCTTCCGCATTCGCGGCTCTCGCACGGCCCCGCCTCCCTTAACGCTGTACTTGGGATCCCACAATCTGCCCGCTTATCCTCCGCCGTACGGTGTCTGCCACATTCTACCCTCGCTATTCCCTTGCTATCTTCTCTTGTCGTTTTCGATGCATCCCGGTTGCTTACCGACACCATTTCGTTTCGTCACCATCCTCGGATGAGTCCCATTTATATTTGGAGTCTCCGTGACTCGTTTCACCATCATCCCCAACTGCATCGTATTTGGCCCATCTCTCCCTTTCTCTCCTTGACCGTCCCCGCCCTTGGCTCCCCACGTGTCTTCACCGTGCGTTGTTCCACCCAGTGCTTCCACGCGTGTGCTCTCTGGAACACAAGACCTGCGCGCGGCCCTGAATAACTCCGGCGGTGGCGACGCAGGGCGGGGCCGAGGCTTGACGTCATCTAATTCCGGAAATGTGAACGGGCTGAGGCGCTCGGCTTCCTTCCCCGCGCGGAAATTGCAGCGAGCGGGCGGGCGAAGGACGGACGGGCGGCAGCGGCTGACGTCAGGGCGAGCGAGCGGGGAACCTGCCTCCTGAGCGCCGACGACGGCGACGCAGAAGACGACCGGAAGCGAGCTCTTCCACCGCCCTTCCGGCCGCTCGCTCTTCCGCCCCGCGCCCCGGAGGCTTTGCCGCGACCACGCCCACGCCGGGATTTTCGTGTGAAACGGCGCCGCTTCGTGAGGCGCTCTGCGAGGCTTCTGCCCCACTTCTACTCTCGGGCTTAATCAGACTTGGTTGTCACTGCTGTGGTCATGCTCAGGGCTCGCAATTGCACCGTTGTTATGAACTCTAGAAGAACGGTCGAACGTGTGTGACACTGTGTGATCCTCACTGTTGTGACAGGAGGAACCTGGGAGCTAAAAACCTGTAAAAGACGTTGCTTCACTATTTTATTTTTATCGCTATGTATAAGGACTTAAAAGAAACGTTTTGACGGTTGGTCTTTTTAAAGTTCGGTCCATTCCTAGCTGTCAGAACATTCTTCACGAAGGCGACAAACCAGCAATTCGCGTTTCATTTGCTATTGAGGTTGCGTGGGAACGCTCTCCGTCGACAAAAGATTTCTTCCCTCCCAAGACGCAAAAGAATATACGTGGCGGCTGCACAGCGTCTTCGCGAGAGAATGCCCAGCCTGGTGCAACCGATGCTTTTCGCTGGAGCCGAAGACGGTTACAAGGGCCATCCGCAGACGTGCCGGTTTCGGAATGCCATTCTGGCTTCCTTTTCGCGTCTCTCTCTCTGGAGAGCCCCCCGGCGGGCCAGCAGCCGGTCGGTCGCGAGTCCATTCTAAAGAAACGCGGGAGAATGGGCGTCGGAGGACGCGCCATTGACGGGCCCGCGCGGCCGCGCAGTCAGGTGGCGCCGCCCGGTGACGCAACAAAGGACGCGGCGGCCGCCCGCTGCGCCGCGCAGCCTATCGGCGCGCGGGGGCGGGGCGGGGCGGGGGATGCAGGTGGGCGAGAGGGTGGCACGGGACACTGCAACGGGGCGGGGCGGGGGTGGCTCGGGGGATGCAGGTGGGAGAGAATGGCACGGGACAGCGTAGCGGAGGGAAACGAAGTTGGCGATGCGCAGGGGCAGGTGAGGAAGAGGAGGCATGGGTGGTAGAGCAGGGTGTTGCGGGGGTGGTGCAGGGAGGTGGTGTAGGCGGACCAGAGGGCGGTGCGGGGTGACATAGGGGATGCGGGTGCTCGAGAGGATGGCACAGGGCAAAGCAGGGGGGGGAGAGGCTGGTGGGAGAGCGAGTGAGGAAGAGGTGGCGCGGGGGTTGCGCTGAGAGGAGGACGAGTAGAGAGCCCAGAGGGCGGTTCGGGGGTGGCACCGGGCACCGCATCGGGGGTGCGTGGGAGGGGCGGTCGGCGGCGCGGGGGAGCAAGTGAGAAAGAGGAGGTGCGGACCGGTCCGAGGTGGGCGTGGGCGGGCAAGACGGAGGTGACACACTGGAGCGCGGGGGTGACGTTAGGAGGGCGGCGAGGTGATGGAGTGCGGGCGGCGCGGGGTCGAGCGCGCCCTAGGAATGCAGGGAAGCTGGGAGAGCATCGCGAATGCAGCCAGGTAACGCGGCCTCCTCCGCTGCGCCGAGGGGAGCCTTGGAGTGCAGCCTTCCGTGTACGGTCCACAGAAAAGAAGAGAGGAGTTGGAAGTCTTGTTCATAATGGCGGTGTAGTTGAAGAAAATGGGTCGCGTGTTGTGAAGCACGAACGTGAGAGGGATGAGACAATCGAAGAAGGAATGCTTTCAATGGGGACGGGAGGCACGGCGAGGTTTAGGTGGTCGATGGTTGTGGATGGCTGGGCGGAGGAAATGCGGATGGGTGAACACCAGAACGGTCAAGAGAATTCTAGTTTTGAACCTCCAAACAAGGAAGAATTCGAGGAGCGAGTGATGGAATATCCCGATTGTACTTTTTTTCAGTTCTACTAGAGGGTACTTAATGCGTTAGAAGACTTTAATACAAGTTTGAAACGTTTTCAAACACTTTCTTCGAAAGTTGCTGCGTTAGCACAAGTTCAGTCAGAATTCAATCAGTAGGCGTGTCTCATTATACTAGAACACACATCAATATCCCAACGATCCGCACCGATAAGAGCTTCAGACCGCGCTCGCTTGAGAGGTAGCATCTCGAAGGTAAGCGAGTGACAACTGCAACCGCGAACGTCGTGGGGCGATTAGTGCAAGTTCCAACCTAGAATTGGACTTGTTTAGTAGTAGAGGAAATTGAAGTTGTCGCCGCAGGGCATTTTGAAGTTTGAAGGCCTATCCTTCACTCAAAATATCATACAAAAAATAAAATGTACTATAATATAAGACGTAGATAAATTTTAGTGAAGGAAGCCATTACGTTTAATAATATAATTACAGTGGTTATGTTCACTCATGGTAATTAATAGAAAATGAATGCTTAGGGCCTGAAGTAATATCTCCCCGTCGCTAACACAGTAAGTAGTTAGGTTTATGAAGAAATCCCGTGTATCTCCCACCCTCTCTCTCTCTCTCTCTCTCTCTCTCTCTCTGACACACACACACACACACACACACACACATTTACACACATATGAAACAAATTTAATATTAATTTTTCGGAATGTAATAATACCCGGAGAAAAACTCCACACTGACATGTAGATCAGCAGCGAATGTCACGTTTCAACGGAAGAGAACACCGCTACCTTCTAGGACATGTCAAGCACCACAGTTACGGCACTCATGACTACAACTATTGACGCTCCCGGAACCCCAAAATAATCAATCAGCATTATAATGCAGTATCTATACCACGTGTGGTGGAAGGCGTTCGGGAGGGCGTGCACTGGTTAGCGGCGCCGTGCGAGTCGCGTCGCGACGGGTGTTTGCCCGGGCGTTGGCGCCTACGGCCGCGTGGCCGGCCACTTGGAGCGCGCGCGTCTTCCTCCTGCGGCCGGCGCCCATTAGGACCGGCGCCTGCGCCTCCCGCCCCCTCTGGAGCCGCACTCTTATCAGTGAAGCAGCATTGCGGCGCACTTCATGAAAATAAGCCGCTCATGGCGTTTCACTCTTGAAAAGGAGTTACATTTTTTATAAATACGATATTAATAAATTCACGTTAATGCGTGTTATCATTGCTAAGAAGGTTTTATCTTGTCCTAGTGTTTTGGTGGTTATTTACGTGATGAAGCACAGCTGTATTTAGAGGTGTTCGTACATGAATTTTACTTTTAGTTTGCTTGTCATATGTCTTCATGTGATAGTGAAAGATGGCAATAAAATTCGTGAACGAAAAAAAAATATTGTGATTATGAGAAGTTTGGATTTAGGCTTATTAAGTAAGAAATTAGTCTAATTCATTCAGTGTATTTGTGAAATGAGTTGAGAAGCGAACGCATGTTTAGACAGACGTCGCTCACTCAACATGCAACGGAAACAGCCATTACTCAGCAATAAATGTTCTCATGAATGCACAGAGTACACAACGGAATGATATCATGAATTAACAGACCTCGCACATGCCTCGATACAAATTATCGTCCGCTGCCTGAATCTGCGTCACCCTAAGAGCAATCCCGTCGCGTTATGCGACTGCGTTGCGTCTCACTCGACGCCCCGCGAGCGTCAACCTCAGCGAGGTCCCTCTCGCTGCATGCACGGCGGGCGCGGCGCGCTCTCTCCCCTCGATGCAAACGCGCCCCTCCGCTCATCCGCATCGCGACCACCCCGCCCCCGCCCCCGCCCCCGCCCCCCGGGCGATGCCGCCGACGCCACCGCCTCCCCGATCGATCCGGCTCCCTCCTCGTCCCCGCAGGTAAACTGCATTTCGTAGTAAAACAGCGTGAACGAGCTTCATAATCCGGTTTGCAAATGCAAATGTCGATAGGGAGGGCTCGATACGAGCGCGGGCCCCGGGCCCCGGCGCCGCCGCCGCCGCCGCCACCGCCGCCGCCTCCGCGCGGCAGATAGCGCGTGATGCATGAGGGCGATTTCCCGCCTCTGGACCCCCCGCCCTCGCCTCGCTGCTTTCTCAGACGACGCTGCCTCCCCCCCCCCGTCTCACCTTGAGCTTCCATTGTTCCCGTCCCTTGCGGCTGCCCCGACTCCCGCGTCTGTCCCCGCCTCCGACTAACCCCGTCACCCACGTCTGCTGCCTATCTCCATGTCTGTCCCCGACACCCGCGTCAGTCCTCGCCCCCTGTCTGTCTCTGTCACATGCGTTTTCTCCCTTTCCCCCAACACCATCCCCGTTACCTCCGTCTGTTCCTGTCAACCACGTCTATTCTCTTTCCCCCGTCTGTCCCCGTCACCCACGTCTATTCCCTTAAATCCGCGTCTACCCTTTTACGTCAACCGCGTCTGTCCTCTTCTGATTGTCACCATCAACCATTTCGACACACATTCCTCCACGTCTGTCCTCGTCTGTCCCCGTCCCCTAGTCTGTTTCTGTTCGCCACGTCTGTCCCGTTCCCCGCTCCGGTGTTCCTGCCCCTTCAGACACCTCGCTGCCTTACGAGGGCCTTTGCCGCCCCGGGGCCCTCGGCGCTGCAGTCACGGGGCGGGGCTTCTCCCCGGAACAAAGGGAAGATGCCGGGCGGGGGCCGGCGCGCCTTCACCCTCGCCCTCGCCCTCACCCTTGCCCTGTTCGTCGCCGACGAGGTGGAGCAGATAGACGCCCCCACTTAACCGTTGGAGGAAGATGCCCTCTTTCCCCTAAGTGCCGTATACGCGTCTGCTGATTGGGTCGGAAAATTTCTCAATTTGGAAGTGTCGTCTACCTGTTACGGGGCGGCGCACCGCGCTCTGGCTTGTAAGGATTCCCCCCCTCCCCCTGGCGGCGGGAGGTGGTGATTTAAGGTTTCTTTTTCTTAGCGCCCCCTTTTCTTCCCGCGCCAAGATGGTGGTGGATGCTTCTGATCCCTGGAAACCGGCTAGAAGGCTTTTCTCGCCAGAGGGGTTTCATATAAACTGGTCTTGAGGTATCCTCCGACTCGGGTAGGTCAAAAGATTTATTTTCACTTGCGATAAGTGTAAGAAATTAATATAAATTGTTGAAACGTTTGGAATCGATAGTCCATAAAATTTAACGCAAAAATAGAGAAAATCAAACGTATACTTTGTAGCATTTTTAGAGTTATTTCATGGGCAGTTGGTGGAATCATGGTCATTTCATACGCGAGTAGCTTAGTGAAATGTTTTCAGCCACGTCTGTATGCCCAGTTCTTCAGTACGTTGCGGTTTGTCGCTGACCTGGAACCGAGTGGCTCTCGTGAAATTCCGCCGGGAAGAACCATGTCAATGAGGAACGTTACGTTAAGTTGGGTTCGTGAATTACCCGCTGAAGATGGTAGCCCACATGATTGAATGTAAATGAATACCCGTATTCTGCGTATAATTCAGATCTTACGTTTCCAATGGTCATTTTATCGTGAAGCAATCTTTCAAAATTCGAAGTACTGTAAATTTTCATTCCATTTTGCGGAGGTGTTGTTAGTCCTCGCTCAAACTCCATAATATATTCTGATACATATATTAGAAAATGTTTTACATGCCGCCCCATTATCACTCTCACTCTGTCTCGTATTACACTTTAGATTCTCTCTTTTTGAATACCCTCTTGATCACTTCTCTTCCCTATAACCGTCATTGCTTTTCTTTATATCTGACGATCTTTTCCTATCGTCGTTCCGATTCAAGAATACTCTCTGACTTTTCAGATTCCTCAGACTATTTCTCCCTCATTTAAATCTGTCGTAATCGAGACGTTTTGCACATCGCGAGGCACCTTGGCGTGCACCGCGCTGTACAAAAACCCTCTCGCATTCTTCCCGGGCCGATGGCGCGAGGCCCCCGCGCAGCCGCACGCGTGCAGGAGGGCGGCCGAGGCGGCGCGGCGTGCGCAACACGTGTCGCGCAGCGGAGCGTGGCCGGGCCGCGAAGGCTGGCTGCGCGTGTATTTTGGACTGCCGTCCGCGGGCCGCGAATCGCCGCCTATTTTAGGAGGCCCATTCGTTTTAGAGTTTTGCCTCTCTCATTTGGTGCATCGAAGACGTCACGCTCCGCGGCGGCCCCGGCCCATTGTGTGCGCGCGTTTAATGAGCCTTCCCCGCCCTCTGCCCCCCCTCGTCACCCCGCGGCCTCCCTCGTCATTCCTCGTCTGTGGATTAGTACACCTCGTGGCGGCGGCGGCGGCTCCGAAAAATTCATTCCCTGCGACGCGGCTTTTACAGACACGCACAATGCACAATGTGTCGTTAAAAAGGCGCTTTTGAAATGCGGAGTAATAGGCGATTGCCCACTATCTCGGATTGTTTTTCTTGCCACCGAGGCTGTTTTTTCTACTGGAGGGATCGCACTTCGCGACTCACCTTGTTCGTCCCCTCTTGAGATACGCCCCATTGCTTGACCAAGTGCAGTTACGAGGGCTGGTGCCCGTTGAGGAGAACCTGAATTGGGTTTTGAGATTATTATCACCATTAGTATGTTTTATGAAAATGAGTTCTCGTTATGATCGTTTTATTTGCAAACTCTGACTAAAGACATACTGCGCTTGAGTGACTACGAACAATGTGGTACGGGAGTTACGGCAAATTGTGCACAGTGCGTGCTACTCTTAGGAGTAAAATGCGGCAACTCGGTGCACAAAAGGCCCGACTGCTGTTATCTGCAAGAAGAGGATTGACAATACTTGCTCATTTGCTCCGTATCATTCCCGCGTCTCTTTCTCATTGTTCCCGGTTCTCTCTTCCGTGTAGGCCCGCTATCGCTGCGCCGCTGCCGCCGCCGTTGCCACGTGATCCCTATCTCGGGATTGGAGCGACATTCCACTCCACGTGTTTTCGTGGCCCCGTACGTCGCCGTTGCGTCATTCGAGTGAGTGCGGAACCTTCCATTCGCGCGGGTCCTTGCCCGCGATCGAACTCCGGCGAACCCAGGCCCCCGGCGCTCACTTATGCAAGTGCTAACTATAGTCGCTCCGTGCACGGATTTTTATTCATTGTTTGCTCGGCGATTCGCGTTTCCTGGCCGTGTCCCCCAGGGCTCCGACTTGTGCCCCCACAGAATAATCTGACCGGAAGGGTGACGACCAGGTCTTTCATGAAGCAAGCAGCGAACGTGAATGTAAAGGGTGGAGAGCTTACTGTCGTTCACTTGTCAATCGTAACACACGCTCTTTAAAATTACGCACAATTCTAGCAGTTTGTCCTAATATGGACATAAAAAGATACATTCCAAGAGTTTTAAATGAGAAAAAATGGAATTCATGATGAAAGAGCCAATGTGAACATTGCAGGTAACAGTAAGTCAACCCTGAGGTTTGCGTGATGTCAAGAAAATTTCTCAATTATTACAGAATTCGTCGCCAATTAATTTGCCCCCCAAAACGTCATAATTCATGACAGCTAGTTTATTCCGTCAGCCATTACGAGTACCCTCCAGATGTGTTAGGCATGTCGCTGTGGCGCAAACGATTTCCGAGCGGAGTGTGAAAGATGGGCGGCATCTGCCAAAGCCGCGGCCGCTCTGGAATTCGCTCGCTCCCATCTGCGCCGCTCGGGTCGCGACCAGTGCAGGAAGCGCTGATCACCTCTCCCGCCGCCGCCGCCGCCGGGGGCAGCGTGTTCCCGGTACCCGGCGCGCAGGAAGTGGCGAACGATCGCACGGAGCTGCGTCTTCGAGGCCGCTCCGTTACCTAAACCTCGCCGCCCTCGGGCGCCGCCGGGCGCCTTCCCGTCTTCGCGAACGGCCGCTCGCGCGCGTCCTCCGCCCAGCCGCCCAGCCGCCCAGCCGCCCAGCCGCCCAGCCGCCCAGCCGCCCAGCCGCCCACCGCCCAGCCGCCCAGCCGCCCAGTCGCCCTTCGCACGCCGAGCCGCCCAACTGCCCAGCCGCCCAGTCGCCCTTCGCACGGGCTTCAACGCACCTGCCCTGGTCACATGCTGCTACTCAAATCAACATAGTGGCTAACAAAAGCAATCATTTCTAGACGCAGTACATCGTTACTCCGACGACCTGGATGGCCGAGGTGGCTAAGAACGTGTACCAACTTAGAGCTTCAGTCCGAAAGGTTGCGGGCTAGAGTCCCGCTTTGGGCATGGTTCTTTTCCTTCGTTTCTCATATATGTGTCGCGGAAAGTCTCGCGTTCTGCTGACCCCAGATATGAGGAGTCCGCAAATGTGTTGGTGTCTTGTAAATGGTCGAAAATGCGTTCCATCGGGATATAACCGGTTCTCCGCTGGATATACAAGCTATAGAAAAAAATCGTTACTCGCGGAATGTTAAGATGAGGGAGGGCTTTACACTTTTGAAATCGATAATTTGGGTTATATTATTGGTTTTTCAATATCTGAATTTACCGTTTGGGTTTGACTCGTCTTTCCTGATTCGTGAATCTCTTCCGTGTGATGTTTACCTCTCTACGTCCGTTAACAAACGCTCCAAAGAAGGTTACGTGGATCCAGATATTAATTACTGAATTTTTAGAGTCTGTAAAGGACTCTAATTTCTGAATAATTGCTTGTATTTGGTGGATTTCTTCGCACGTTTGCTCTAACAACTCCTGAAAATGTCCGAGAATCAATTTGAATATTTATGTAGTTGATGCAGCTCCTCGCCCCACCATTCTGCGAATCCCCGATTCGCCATAGCATAAGTATTCGCCATCGGGCATCGGTTCTGATCTCATCTCTCCCGACATTTCTTCTCCCTCTGATCATCTCCATCCATCTCCACCACTGGATGAATTGCTTCCCAAATCGTGTGGAACGTCCACTAAACACGCGATACACGAAACGACTGAAAAGCCAACTGAGGCCGCTGGAGGAGCAGCCTCTTCCTCGTGCCAGTGGCGGCATCGGCCTGCCATCGGCCCCCGCGCGTCGCTTCTGGTCCCATTCCTCGTCGGCCCTGCGAGCGAAGCGTCTCCGGCGCGGCCGGCGTGCGGAGGCCGCGGGTCGGGCCCGCCCTCTTCCTGCGCGCGGCGCTGCTCGCGTGTCGGCGCGTCGGGGGCCGCGCCTCGGGCGCCGCCGGCCACGGACCTCGCGGCCGCCCCGCCCCCGCCCCCGCCCCCGCCCCGCAGCCTCCACCGTCATCACCACCGCCACCGGATGCGTCCCGCTCGCTCCCCCCTCCCCCCAGCCCGGTCGGCCCCGACCGCGGACGCGAGCGCGCGGGGGAGGAAGAGTCGGAGGCGCGGACGCAACGAAGTCGAGAAGAAGGAAGACACGCAGGCGCGGCGGCAGGGAGGGCGGCTGTTCGCCCGCGCGAACGCGCTTCCCCTACGCAGACGCGGCGTTGACGCGCTACGGGCAAACAGAGCGGGGGCGATGAAAGCGCCAGGGACAGGATTAACGCCTTCCCCTCTTTCGAGGAATAATTCGCACGCGCTGTTTGCGCATTCCGATAGAATGGAATGTGTCCTCAGAATACCGTGCTTACACATTTATTTATTGCATTTGCGTGTACATCATATGTGTTTATCCATATCTTTATTTATAAGCTGCTGGTTAGAAACGTCAGTCACATTGAATTATGTAATGGATTCCTAGGCATATTAACTAATAATGAAAGACGTGGGTTTGAAGCGTTGTTTTGTCACAAGTTTTTGTTTCTTCAAGAAATAAGAAATTTGAAGAAATAAAAACTTACAACAAAACAACGCCTCAAATCCATTTTCATGATGCAAATGTAAACTCCACACCATTTCCTACCATTACGAGTAATGAAAGATCTGGAGGATTGATAATTTTATTGGAATAATCTGGGGATCTAACCGTAACGAGACTCCAAGAGTCGCGAAACACGAAAAATAGCATGTATGGTCATGAACGAAGCCAGACGAATGCTCAAGCAGAAGAGATGAGCAAAAAAATAAATAAAGAAAAGCCAGGAAGAGAAACGGCGAGACACCCACTCCAAGTGCAACGCTTCACAAGAGGCGAGGCTGGTGCAGCCGCGCAAGCGCCACGCGGGCTCTGTCTTCACACCCCGAGCATGTGGTGGGGAGTGAAGCGCCGTAACTAATGATAACTCATCCAACAGCCACTGGCACGGAGCTCGTAACATACGGAGTGGAAGGGGTTGTGAAACGTTGCAAATGCGGAAAAAAAGGTATGAAAAATGAGCGCGCAGAAAAAGATTAAACATGAGTAATACAAAATAAAAAGTAAACCCGCCTTCCGAGAAGTATGAAATTGCTGGACATAAAAGTGCTGTAATTAAAAGATAGCTTAATTCGTTGATGTTAAGTGGGTCCACTTTTCTGTGGTACAAAGATTTCTGTTTCTGTAGGAACCACCAGGAAAACAACTCGCTTGCACTTTCGTCGTCACCTTTCACCCTCACGACTGGAATCGTTGCGGGCTTCATCACCCGCGAATTGGACCGCTTGCGCCGCGGCGCGTCGCGTCGCGTCTGCCGGGAAGTGCGCGGAGTCGGAGGGCGCGGCGGTGGAGGCGGAGACGGGGGCAGCGGCGGGCGGCCACCGGGCGCGAGGTCCTCGACCAGCGGCGGCGGCGGCGGCCGCGCTGTTGCTAGGTCTGCTGCTGCGGCGGAGGCTGCGGGCGCGCGGGACCGGTCGGCGGCGCCTCTCCTCTCCTCTCCTCTCTCCTCCTCCCACCGCCCGACAAAAGGAGCAGCGCGACCTCGCGAGGGGCGGGAGGAGAGAGAGCAAGAGGACAGAGAGAGAGAGGGGGAAGGGGCGCGAACGCGCGCGGAGAGGAGAAGCGGCGGGAGGCGGTGGCGGTGGAGAGAGAAAAAAAAAGGACGAGTGGCGGCTTAAAAGGAAGTTGGAAACATCTCAAGAAGAGGCGAGCCAGCCGGCGGGCGGCGGCGGTGGCGGCGGCAGAGCTGCTTCCTCCTGCGCGCGGCGCCGCTGGTATTTCCTCCGCGAGGGGCCCCGAAAGGGACTCACTCGGACGCTGGCGCAGGCGGCGCGGGCGGCGCAGGCGGAGCGGAGGCGGAGGCGGGCCCTGCTCCGGCCTGCGCGCGCAGCTGCCTGGCTCCGGTTGCCCCCCTGCTCCGGTCGCGCCGCCCGCCGCAAAGACGCGAATAGTTATTCGGAGAGGGACTCACGAATCTCGTAATTGCTCCTTCCTCCCCCACAAGCTGGAATCCGCCTCCGCAGAAAAATATCGCTACTCCGTCTTGTCAGGCAACGCGTGTTTTAATCAACATGTATTTTTTAACCTTATTCGTGTACAATCTTGGGGATGGAAGTAAATTTTCAGAAATGCTGACAAACAATTACAATGACATTCCATTGACCATGTCACATGGACCAGCTGTTTCTATTTACCATAGTTATGATCACAAGGATAAACTATGCTACTTTTTGTGACAGAAATGTATGGACGTCATTTATATAGAATATTGAAAAAAAACTTGAGATCCTTTAAAATGATTAAGGAGACCAATAATTTCGCAGAAAATATGTATATATCAATACAACGTTGTCACATGTCCAGTAAATTATTTAATATTCGGTCATGTTTTGGGGTAGACGAATTTCTCTGCGGCGTCTGTTTACCAGACCATGACGCATTCTCCTCTCTGCCCGTACGGGTCATAACGACTACTAAGTTCGCGGATCGCGTGTGTATAAACGCGCGTGTACGTGAATGTGTGAAAAGCTGGAGCGGCGGCGGCCGGCGGGGAAGGCCAGCAGCAGGCGGTTGCCGCGTTGCGCCACCGGAGCGCGGGGGTCAAGCGCGATCTTCCCGCTGGGGCGCATGCGCGCATCTCGTGCGCGCGGCGCCTGCCGCTCTTTCCTGAAGGCTTCGCCGGAGAGGCGTCGGGAACTACGCGCGCCTCTTCCTCGAATCGCCGCTGCTTGCAGTGGGCGGCGCCCCGCGCTACCGCAAACAGCGCGCCGTCGCCCGCCGCAATGGCAGACGAGGCGTTTGCCACTCTTAATCGCCCCGCGGCGCCGCCATCGGCGGCCGCCAAGTGTTCCTCACGCTTTCGCTAAGGGGGCTAGTTGCCTTGAAGAAGCCACTATCATTGTTTTGGATAGTGCTGGGATTTACGCCAGTTAAGTCATTTCTGTGGCATGCTATTATATTACAGCGTTTTGGTTTCGTGGAGTTCGTGCCATATGAACGTAAACTTGATGCACATGTTGGATCGTCGATGGCAACATTTTTTCTTCCGATGTGTGGAAATGAAGAGTTCATGTGGGTACCGTAACTCCGATCCCATTAGGGATTCCCGCGGTGCCGTAATGGTTACGAGGAGTTGCTCTGCTACCCAAACGTTATCCAAAATTTGCAACACAGCAACAAAGGTTCCCGTTTCCAAACTGAACCGTGAAGGTAGGTAGGCACCCTGTTGGTTCCGCACCTCTCCCATGGATCATTCAGAGCTTTGCAATTTCTATATTTCAGTTCACTTTCATGGTTTCGCGAGCCAAAGTATCTATTGTTCGTAGAGAAGATGTCTTTCATGGGAAAGGATAAGCTTATATCTTTCGTATTTAATACCCAACCTAGTTCCCAATTCCTTCTGGACTGTCCACCGCCGCCGTGCACTGTCAACTCGCCCACCCCCTGTTTGTTTTGGCGCCACGTGACCGCGGCAGGGGCGCTGGGGCTTATTTTTGTTGTGCATCGTCCACTGTTTGTTATGACGGCGGTGCGGGCGGGGGCGGTGTCGGGGCGATGACCGGCGCGATGCGGGACCTTCGCCCCCGCGGGGGCGGGCCGGGGGCGGGGCCGGGGGGCGGCCGCCCCCGAAGCGAGGCCTTCCGAGCGCCGGCGCTTCCTCGTGGCGCGTTGCGCAAGCGCAGTCTGCGTGGGCGGCGTGGGACCCGGCGGCGGCGCCGCGCGTGATTCACGCCCCGTGGGAGCCGAGCGCTCGGAAGTGGCGCAACTCGACGCCTGATAACGCGCGACGGGTGGCCGTGCGGGGGAGGGGGATGGACGGCTTTTATGATGGTGTCCGATTGAACTTCGTCTGCTCGAGAGTATCTTCGAAAATACTTCTCGGGTGACACAAGGGCGTGCAGTGGTGACTTGTTCCCGTGCTGGGAGGAAATGATTGGTTATCACGTGTAGGGAGTGTGTCGCGTACGGTCATACGGTAGATTACTGCGGAGATACCAAATGAAGTACGAAATCGGGGAATATTCTTTTTTGACACGATACAGGATATGACTGGACCAAAATAAATGACCGTGATATAGCCAGACACTCTAACATAACGAGGCACCTGTTCCATCGTTCATGATAATGATAATGAATAATGATTCACGTCGCATTTTTATAGCGTCCATACACTCACGCATGAAGGTCCATAGCGCATTCAAGAACTCTTCCAGATAAGGCGAAATTTCCCATTCGAAAGGGTGCCCAATTAGTACTTTTCATGAAGTTCGGTTCTTAGCTCGTAATCAGACGCAACAAATTTAACCTGTTCGTCGCACGACTCTTGAGGCTGAGCTGGAAAATGGCGCAGGAGAGACGTGGGTCGCAAAGTGGCGACAAGTGTGCGGAAACAACAGTTGACGAGGCTCGCACCAGAAGGGCGGGGGCGAGCTCCTCCGTCGCACTCCGCTGAGCGCCGTGGCGCCGCCGTCGCCTCGCGAATTGAGGAAATTGGTGCAGTTTGCGGCGCGTCGCAAGTCGAGTGGAGGCGCTCGGCGCTCGCGCGTGAGGTCCGCCTACACCTCGGCGTGCAATGGAACTGGAGGCGACGCCACGCGACGCGACGCGCGAAACATGTCGCGCCGCGGGGGTTCCCCTTGCAGCGACGACCAGGGCGAAAAGGAAAGTTCGTTGGGGGGAAGGTGCATCGCAAGTTATTCCGTCATGTTGCCCGGTTATTTTATAAATAATCCACGCAAACAAGTGTTTGACGCATCATCCCGCAAACAATTCGCAGACAAGTGTTTGACGCATACTGTACGTCAATCTCAACATTTATTCAAGTAGAAATAGTACAGTGTTCTTTCGCCGATTGAGCGTATTGTACGGCTAAGTAGTGAGCATTATAATTAGCTGAGATAAACTAATTAATGAAAGTTCATCAGAGCACTGGTTACTTAGTTCGTATTATAATAAATTACACGTTTCAGTTCTACATATTTTCGCGTTGTTTTCAATTTCAGACATGTAGATAGTCAATGTATGAATGATAGAAGCACTGGAAATAAAATATCAAAATCCAGAGTTATCTTTTGTGTGTGAGTGATACGATGAAACCATGTAATTATGTGGTTTTACTTCCTTCAGGGACTATCGCAAGTAACTTCAATAACATTCTGAAACAACTAGCACGCACAAACGAACAGGTTAACACAGGTTTATATTTGTCGAGACACGTTGACCGTCAGCGAAAGGAGCTTTGAGAATAAACTGAATCTTCCCCTACAACTTCATTCCCGCAAACGAGCCGCGGCTTGGTCGCGACGAGCTCCTCCGCCGGGTGGCGATCCAATGATATACGCCTTACTTTGCTGCGCGTCGCGTCTCTCGACGTCTCTCAGCATTCAGAAGGGCCGGCGCGCGCGTCGCCTGTCACGCGTGTTCCGGCGGAGAGGAGGCATTACGCTTGCGCATACACAAGCGCCGTGACGGCTCTGTTGCGCGCGGCGGACGGCTCGCCGTGTCCACCGCCACCCGCCTCCGCCTCCGCCGACCGGTTCCCCAGACGCCGCGTTTGCTATGACGCAGTGCTGCTGCTGCCCCTACGCTGTCAGAAAGTTCTGCATTGCTTTAATGGAATGTACATTAAATAAATTATCATGAACGCACATTCAATTTAATGTTCTCATGTACATTAGGATGGAATAGTCAAAGCTTCATGGTTATACCTGGAAGGAAGGAAGGAAGGTAGGAATTATCATGTTGGACTGGTGATTATGAATATATGATAAGAATGATGAGAGGCAGGACAAAAATCTACATTAAATCTACACTCATTTTAATTAAAACATTAAATTTAATGTACAATATTAAGCTCTTTTTAATGTACACCATACATTAAGTTTCATGTACAATTTACTGTTGTACATTAAATTTAATGACGTTTCTGACAGTGTACTTCAGGCAAATCAGCGCATGACAGGGTGACCACTTTATGGAAAACATGGAAAACCAGGGAAAATCGGGAAATTTCATTACTCTTGAAAAGTCAGGGAATTTATAGAAGAATCGTTAGAGTTCTGATAGGGATTTGTAGAAGAACCAGAGAAAATGTTCAGATGATTACATAACTATTTCTATATGATTACATAACTATATTATTTCGTAAAAAAATTAGTCCATCAAAAAATAGTAAAATAATTATTATTTGTTAATTGTTTCTAAAATTTGTAGTTTCACGATGAAATCAGGGAACTCACAAATTAGTGTCAGGGTTGCTTTAATATTTTTTAATAGTGTGAAATATTCTACAATTCTAATCAGTGAAAAATATAAAAAATCATTAGAAAACCGGGAAAAGTCACGGAAATTTGGCCACCCAGCATAGGTTTTCAGGACTTCAGCGCGATATGTTAAAGTTGTTCTGATGGATGGTGATACCAGTTCTGTAGCTGCTATTGTTAACGAAAACAAACTCCTAGATTGAGAAGAAATTGGTGTCATTCAATACGAATAATAAACTTTTGTTTCATTTGTATCGTGTGAGTAGCCAAATGTTGCTGCAGAACATGCGAACCATTATTATGATCGCAATATCATTATGCGTTTTGACTAGTTAACTGTCGACCTGAGTTGCAGATTAATCACGTTTAATAGCCTAGTACTTTAATTTCTCCAGCTTTTCAATGTTTTATTAATGAACTTCTTTTTGTAGGTAGAATCCTCTTAGTGGTCTTCTTTATAGCACTCTCTCGCTCACTAAACTATTTAAATGTTACAATGATGTGAATTAAAAGGTGTACATTCATTTGAGTTCACGTTCTCAAATGGGATTTAATTAAACCTGAAGTATTTGTAATGAAGTTAATGATGATAGAAGTTAATTAAAGGCGTCTCAATTTGTTAGAATAACAACCCGAGTCAACTCCTATTTTCGTTGTTGAAAGATTTGACTAATTTGTTTGAGACATTTCAAACGGGACATTTGTCCGTTGGACGATCGTAAAAAGAGATATGTCTCCCTAGCACAACCCCTTTCCTATTTTCAGAGGAAATTATTTCGAATGCCAACAAATATCAATACACTCAGAGTTAAATAGGAGTAAAGTGTTTCTATCCCGAGATATCATGTTTGCTTTGAAACAAAGCTGTTACATTGCACGATTTCCTGCGTACTTGCACGAAGGCATCAATCATAAACGTTCTTTGGGCGGTGCGAAAAACAGACGTGTTTATCAGATACCGCCATTTCATTGACGCATAAGATCAGTATATTATTCATAAGTCGAAAGAAAACCAGCCACCTGGCACGCGTCCAAAGGAAGCTGGGTGACGTCACTGTTCCGCGGAAAGGCGACTCAGTGCCACCTGCCGGAGGTTGCCTTCTCTTCTTCCACCTTCCTCTCGCTCGAGCCAGCTTAGCGTATGGAGCCATCTTGATATGTTTTCACGACAGCTTTTCTGTTGTCTGGACGAAGCAACGTACGTACACTTCTGCAGACGAGCAGAGGTTTATAATTTGTGCTCTAACTGCATTTGTTTGAGTTGTTCATAGATTTCCTTCATGTGATTAAGCCCGTGTGTGTGTTTGTGTGTGTGTGTGTGTGTGTGTGTATGTGTTAGCAATATCCCTTCTATCCCTATCCCTATTTAAGCCAAAACGTTCGCCTTTATTTACTTATTGTGATTGAAAAGACGACACCTGCCACCGGATCTAAACAGCTTATGTGATTAATTTCCGCACGTGTGTTCGCTTGTCCGTTCAATGCAACCAAATGTCCACCTCCACTTCCCCGCATCTCTTTTCTCGCCCAAATGTATGGGACATCAGTAGTTTGTCTGTGTCACACGCTCTTACTTTCCTCATTTTTATCATATTTTGGTACATCCATTATCCTGTTCCTTGTCAGACCCTAGGCAGCAACTTTTCACAATCACTTCCTTAAACTCTTCTATTCTCCCTTTTCCTCATAGACCTAGTTCTTTTATACTTTTTTTCATTGACGTTTTGTTCTCATTATTATATCGTGTTTCCTTCTCTCGCTTTTCCGCCCATGCTCCTTAGAAATCCATAATCTTCCTCCTACAGTCAGCCTGTTTTGACCATCAGATGACCTCTAGCCATCGATTGTGCGATCAAACAGCATGCCATCCACATCGCGAATGATTCACACTATTCCAGCCATAGCAACGTCCCTGGCCCCCACTGCGACATTGTCCCCTGTGGGAACGCCTACTAAGATTTGTATTTTGTGAACAGCTACTTGAACCTAATCAGTTAGATTTTTTTTGAATATCGTTAAATCCACAGTAAATACATTATAGAATATCTCTTCTCAAACTGACCTGTTTCAGTTTTTACATCCTTATATTGTTATCACCAATAAATTCTATTCGGAAGCAACCATTTGTTTGTTCTTCGATAGCTTTTAAGTGGCTATTTCTCTCTGTCCCTTAGCACATTTCTAATTGCCTGATCCCGGCCGCGACCGCAGTGTCTGTGTCCTCCCACCCAGCTCAATCCGTCGCTCTTCTCCTCCTCTGGGACAACGCGCCTGATTAACGCCCAGCGCCAGGGGCGGGGGCGACGGCGGGCGAAGCATGTCGCCACGCGCGTCGCCCGCTCCTAGCCCTTCCCCGCCCCGCCCCTTCCCGCCCCGCCCCTCCCGGCCCGGCCCTCCGCGGTATCCGCCGTTACTCCGGCTGTAAACCGCGCTTGATGGCTTATTAGTCCGCCCCGCTCGCCCTCGCTGCCGCCACCCCCCCCCCCTCGCCCCCGTCGCCTCCGCCCCCGCCCCTGCCCGCTTGGGAGCTCGCTGCGGCAGCTTCGGGTCGCGCGTGTGCCGCGGTCGCCCTGGCTACCAGGGATCCGGAGGGAAGGAAAGATGCCACTGCAAATACGCTTTGCTTTGCGTTGCTTCACATATGAAGTTGCTGTGTAATGAACCACTGTGCACACGACCGACCAGGCGACCAGGGAGGCGGAGGAAAGGAAAGACCCTACTGCTAATTTGCAATAAAAGTACAAAATATTTTGACTCGACAATTCGTTTCAAACTAAAGATACGTTGTAACCAAGAGTATTAAGTTCGTTTAATCAGTGGATAAAAATAATTATTACCCTGGAAAATGTTAAATCCTGTGACATTAGCATTTCAAAACGGATTGTACTTTATCTTGGTGTTCATACGTTTCGCTGCTCAAATTCGCTTTTCCGCTTAAAGGGTTTTAAGTATGAAGTAACTGTGTTAATGAACCACTAAGCACTCGGCATACCAGGCGACACCGCAGCTGAAGGGGATGCGCAGTTACGTACTGGCTTGATGTATTACTTAATAAGTACGTAACTGTAATGAACCATCCTCTTGTTCTATTTCATGTGAAATGCAAATTGGCTTAAGTCCAAGACTGTTTTTCTTGGTATGATTATTGTGGACAGTACCAATGAAGAAAGCATGCACTGAACAAAAGTTCCATAAGAAACAATTGTGATGGTCAGTATCTTGTGTGAATTGGATTTCGAACCATGAGGGAACCGTTTCATAGACAACTTGTGAAACGGACTGTACCGTGATACCGTGTGCTGTCAGTGGCTTTGTATTCCAGTTTCAGTTTTAAAGTGCAATTTGTTATCCGGCATATTAAAAGATGTTATTAAACTATTTATTGCATTTACAGATTTGTAATGAAAGTTTCCATGAGATAGTATATCGTAGCTTTGTAGGTTTCGTAATGCATTACATTTCATTAACATTCAAATTACCGAGATTTAAAGTTTACGACTAGCTTTGTGGTGGTAAGAAAATTGTTGGGTCATTTTATGTTTTGGGATATGTAAAAGAAAACTAAGTAAAAAATAATATATTATACATAAAAAGTTTATAATTTATTAATATATTTTAAGATTAATATTTATTGTTGAAACTTGAAAAGAGTGTGTCATTTCTACGATGTCCTTCCAAACGACCTCTCACCTTCCCGTTGCTGTGCCGAAATATAAGCGCTGGAACTCAAGTTTCCACTTCCTCGTACGATGTCTTTTGTCTTTCTGTTATCAGGGAGGAAGTGTCATACAGTGTATTTATGATTCCGTCATAAACTTCACTTCCTCCTAAGCTTACGCATTATACATAAACGTTCCTTACAATATCCATCAACTTTTTATTAACTGAATTCGTTTCCTCGTAATGACATTATTTAACAATTCATTTCGGTAGTTTATAACCTAACATTGCCGACATCTCTAACAGAAGGATCGAAGTGTGTCATTTTTGCGCTTAATTGTCCTTCTAACAAACTTTCACTTGACATTTCCCTCTCTTTTATAGAATACATTTATTGCGTTCCTCTTGATTTGTAGCTCCCTTTTGTCAGGGGCACATTTATGAAGATTTTTATAACTTCTCTAATATTTGAAGATACATATTTCTTTTCAAAACCGGTTATTTATAGCACTACTTACATTATTTAAACCTATTCGAAGCTACGAGCTGTACTTGGAAATTCTTCAAAAATTTCTCAGGTAGATCTTTCTTATGCTTATGAGATTTTTCGGAAGTACTACCTGCATAGCCTGTTTCTGAGTTTCAACTCATAAACCGCTTTTGTGCCAGACAAGGCATCAGAGAGGCTTCCCGTTGCAGCTCTTTGTGCAGAAAGCCGTTCGGCTTCTGAAGATCCGCCTCGCCGCCGCCACTTGTCCGTCTACCTGTTCGATGATTTTATGGTTCTCGGAAACACCGAAAGTGGCGTTTACAAAGCGCCAAAATAACGGTGAGTGCAGGAGGATGGGCGCGGCCAAAGTGAGCACGGGTCCTGAGCGAAGGGGTGGAGCAGGAGCAGGGGGTGAAGGCAAGAAAAATGTCGCAGAGCGACTAGACACGACTGGCAATCCGACCTCCCTTGAAGAGGCCTTTTGTGTCTGCCAATTTCGGTCTGCGATTCCCTAGTGACGTCACCGCACTTAACGTCGTCTGATTGATCGGAATTGGTTCGATCGCTGAGCATCATTGCGAAATCCGGCAGATGTCGCGACCTGTGTGACTTACAGCGCTGTCACTGCGCTGGTTTGCGACCATGTGCTAGACCATGAGCCAGCCATAAAGTTGAAATGTACCCTGCACTTACAGAAATTATGAAGTTCTTATATATTTCCGCTTACGATATTTTTCACTGTACCCTGTTCACATCCCGAAGTTCATGTCCTGTTCGTATCCCTTTATGTTGAAATATTCGATAACACGCATGTGGTCTTTTCCACTTCCCATTTGAGATATGGATGAGATTTACTGTATTCAGTTATGCTTGTATATTACCTATTTTGCAGTAATGTGATACTGAAGGTACGATTAAAAACTTTTGTTACCTCATTTTAAAAAAAGCTCTTGGCTCTTGAACACCGAGGACATCAATAAGCATTAATGAGGAAGGAAAGATTAGCATATCAGCGCCCCGTGCTCGCCGGATGTTTCAGCGCCTCAGGTTGGACGTCCTCAGCTTTATCGCGAACATTAGAGGACGCCCGAAGCGAACTTCCTACTCGGCGATAGTGAAAAGTGATATAAAGTGTTATTACTCGCAGTCTGAGTTTTATTGCCTTCCCCTGCGTGGGGAATCGCCGTGGATAACACGTTCGGCGGTGCGCTCGCGCTAAATGCAGTCTTAAAAACGAACAAGTGTTCTTTCTGTTAGTGATAAAGCGTGCCAAATGATGCTGCCTGGCTACACGCCCAAATAGCTTATCTTCGCCAAACAGAAAGGCCACGTGGAGGGTAATTTCCGTCCGTTGAAGATGTTCATTTCAAACAGATGATATTGCACAGCTTCGTGACCTTTGGTACATCCGGAATATCGGTTTTCAGATGGTGTCGGCTTTCCTTCGCTAAATAATTCTGAAGGTCTGGTGTTTTCGTTGTTATGTTTTGAAGAACCCAACGACCTTTAGTGTTTGGAAAGTACATTTTTGTGGCAAATGTCGAAGTTCCTTGACTCACCGGTTGAAATCAGCGGTTTTTTATTCTTCAAACGTTACATTCGCCTGGCTTGGTGGTGTAGGATCTTGGGGCAGTGCCACAAAATGCAGGTTCGGGTCTCTTATTAAGCACGAGTGAATGATTTCACCATGTGGTTGACATTCTACCACATATCGCATCTGAATCATCATCCCCTCACTAATTTAGTTTTCATCATTAGCAGCATTCACTCGTGATCTCCATTTCATTATCCATGCACTGGAAGCCAATGGCAAACCACTTGTGATTACTTTCCATGAAAAGGGAGAGTATAATAGCGTAAGCCTCCTTTGTTAACTTCACTCATCATTCAACCTTGCACTCGCGAAAAGATATATCCCACATCGTTCATCTCTATCAGGGAGACAGGGTGATCGGTGTTGTGGCAGCCACCACAGGCTCCTTCCACCTCAGTGCGCGAGTATTCAAATCCCGGTCGATTTATTTGGAATTCATGGTGACCGAAGCGGGTTCGTGCAAAGGCTTTCTCGGGGTTCTCCCGTTTCTCCTTCGTCTCTCTTTCATCATTATTCTATCGTTCATGCATCAGTTTTTCGAACTTTTATCACCCACCGCTCAAATCATTGATCCGTAGCAATACAGCTCAGCCCCTGACATCATAGTGAAGAATACCAGTGAGCGCCTGCAGCCGCATCGTCTTGCGGTTGGCGCGGGGCGTCGGGTGGGGCTGACCGCGTCGGATGCGCCAGCGCCGTCGGCACGTGCGTGGGCGCGACCCCGGACCCGGATGCGCCCCGGCGACGCGCGCGCGAGGCGTCCTTGCGAACCTCCCGCCCCGCCCCCGCCCCCGCCCGCGCCCTTCGCCCCCTCCGACGCCCGACCGTCCGATCGCGCGCCCAGATGACCGGTAGCAGTGCCGGAAAGCAAATGTGGAATTATACGCGCACGTTTTCTTCAGCCCCGGAATACATACCCCCACTCCTTTGCAAACATTAGTTGAGTTAAGAATAAATGATAGCAACGGGCGTTGTAGACAAAATGTGATAACCAAACGTGTTCGCTCCCTTATAATAGAAACTATTTTGCATCGAAAAACGATCTACAAATTTGATTTAAAATTCCTTTTGTGAAAATAACCAAATGCCCCATACCTTTCGCAACTAGTGTGGCGAGGGCTCAAGAAAACGCAGGAGAATATGTATGCGGCTGGGAAGGGAGAAATAACTGGAATTAGCCTGGTGGCTGTGGCGGCGTTTAGCGTCGGGTGGGAATACATGTGACGATTACCGGGGATAAACTTTCTAAGGTTGCCTTTCGTCGATCTCCGTTATTCTAAACTATTTACTCTTTTCGCTGACATTGTGGATTAATTGGACTTTGTTTGACGCGTTCGTTGTCCCGATTGTTCCTGGTTTGCCATTTCGTAAAAAAAAAAAAAAATGTTTGAATCAACTTAATATCAGTGTTTTATATATTTCGTATTTTGAAGGAAGTAATATTCAGCCGCTGGGAAATATGATCCTCTAACTTCATTTGCTTTGTCTTTTGTGAAACACAGAACACACTACATACAACTCAATTCCCGAAAGAGACCAATAAAATTTGTCATTAAAATATCCCTAATCATCTTCTGTTGTCTTTCATTCCATGTAGCGATTTCTATCCTTACGAATCGTAGCGAGTCGTAGCAAATCAAGAATGATTCTGTTAAAAAAAGATGGGATTTACATACCGTAGTCTTCGTATAATGAATCTGTTGGCAAAGGATTAAACGAAGTGAATATTTTAAAATGAAAATGCAGTCTATTATTATGACTACGTAAATACGAGTATGCAGGCTAGCTCACACTTGCCAGAATATGGCCTTCCGACACGAGAGATCACACGTGGTCGTCATCTGTTGTTCATTCTCCCACCATTTCCTTTCCTCACGCTTGCCTCACTCTCGTTTCTTGCGTCCCTAACTGTGCGTCACGGGAGATGCCCGTCATTTCCAGCGACCATGCGTACAATGGAGCGTTAACGGCCCTCAATTGTCTAGAAGAGCTCCGGACCGAGATACAAACGATGAAGAGCCTCTGCCCCCTGGGAGGGTATCTAGTGCCCGCCTGACAGTCTAACTAGAGCGTAAAAGCCAAGCAACGCGCGTCACCACTTCAGACACTGAGATATTAAGTTTGATACTGAAACTGAAACAGGAAGTTCGTCTCAGTTGTTATTCTGGCTTTTTTCTAAAATAGTATAGTTGAGTAGAAATTCATCCAGAAATGGTTTCTAATAATGAAAGCAATTTCCTACAACCACACTAGCAATGGTCTTGAAATGCGTAAAATGGAATAGATGGAGACCCAAAGGTGACCACAGAATTGTTTTTGTTTCGTAGAAAAAAGTAACATATTGAATGCGATTCGAAATGCAAAGGAATTCGAAGTATATATTTCCGCGTTATCGTGTTTTCATTACACCATTTCTGCATTTATCATTGTACGATGCGTTTACATGGATCCTTCTCGCGAGTGCATTAGAGATCGAATAATCTCACGTAAGAAATTTGAGGTGTTAAGAAATCCGAAATATCGAGGAATTCATTATAAGTACATTGAATATGTTCAGGTTTTGTGTTGTGTAGAGAAATTTGTTGTAGGAAGCGTTGACGCCGAAGCCTGTGCTTAGCGCGTCGGAGGTCACGTGATGTGGAATATCTAACCTGCTGCCCGCGGCCGCCAGGCGCCCGGGCTGCGTCCCAGGCGCGGAGAGCGCGTCCCCTCGGCGGCGCGGCGGCCGCCCCGGGGCTATTTCCGGAAGGGCCACTTAGCGGCGCGGGCCAGGGGCAGGGACGGGGCAGGGCAGCGTTTGTTTGGGGAGGCACGCTGCGCCGGGACGGGGCGAGCGGGCACCTGTTGGCCCCGGGCTTCCCGCCCGCCCGCCCGCCACTTGCGGCTTTTCTGGCGCCCGCCGCCGCCGCCCGCGGCGGACTGCATCTTCGCTCCGATCCGTGCCCGACCCGGCCAGACGCGTGTCTCGCCGCACCAGCGGATGTAGTCTCTTGCGGAGCAGTACTTGTTTAGGGTGCTATCTGGCGGGTTATTCCGTGACCGACAATAGGTAATTTCGACACGATTGTTTTTTCCGGTTAACTGTAATGTGTCGTAAGTTTTCTTCTTTTTCCGTACGCCCTCAGTTTGTTTACAAGATGGTCACATTGTTCTTTTCTGTTTCAAAGCAAAGATCAGATGGTAGCGCGATAAACCACTAGTGATAAACAGGAGAAACTCCGTCATCGCGGAAAATTTAAACTTTCATAATTTCTTAGTTTTTGGTTCTATTGTATCCAACGAAATCGAGCACATCCTCAATTTAAAGACAAAAACATGTCATGCCAAAGGAATCATGTGCACTATTTCGACAATTTCATCACGACTCCTTTCATTCAAAACATTTGGAAGGTTAAATAAAAAACAACAACTATTTATCAAACGACATTTAAATATCGGAGAAAATACAATTATCACATTAAAAAAATATTAAACCCTGTAACAGGACATCATTGTCTCGAAGGTCATACAACATTTTCATACATTGCTCCTCGTGCAACCCTTGCCAGCAGTACGTGTTGCCTCCCGGGCTCGTGGATGACTGTTCGCAATGCTACACGAGCAAGTGTTGGGCGACGCCGCGCGCGCGCACGCAGAGGGGGCGCTGGCGGCCGTCGGGCGGGAACGAGGCGGCGCTTGCGACAGCCGGAAGCCGCGGGCGGCGGAAGGCGCTGCTGGGACGTCGCCCAAGGGAATCGACTCCCCGCGCCGCTGAACGCACCGCTCGCCTCGCCTCGCCTCGCCTGGCCGCACCGGCCGCCGCCGGGCACTACGCCCCCTCGCTACCGCGCTGCGTTGTCACATCCAGCCGCATGCGCCGGCGCGCGGCAAACGAGAGGGTGGGTCGGGAAGCGCTGGCACAGTGACCGGTTTTTGGTAATGGACGTTATTTTGTCGAAGGTATTTCAAAGAAAACTAACCGGGAGAGGTAAATTTACTGATGTCACTCCAGTGTCTCTGACCGAGAGGTCCGGGAGGGCTTCGAATCCCGACGGTGGCAGGCTTTTCGACGCATAGGTAGGTCGAATTCAGTCGCTGTCTGGAGGAGAATTCTAGTGGCCCGCTGCCCTGATCGGTAGTTTTCCGTTGTTTCTCCGATCAACACCAGGCGAATGATCTATCCTCAACCTTTACTTACACATTTATATGCACTACACCATCGGAAGATCGGTTGGGAGCCTAGTGCTTGTCCCAGCTGGGGCGATGCCCCGATGGTGGGAGATACCTGGTAGGGAAAAGAGTGGTAGTCGACGCCACCCAGCGGGGCAGGAACACTGCTACCTCCCGAGCAAAAAAGCTTGCTATACACGTACGGGACCTTAGCCATTGCTACCTTAGCAATTGACACGACCGGAATCACTAGCAATCAGTCAGCAAAGGAAATTTACTAATTCTCCAGAATCAATGAAAATTCGTGCTCTTCCAAAATGCTTACGTTAATTGACGCGACACACGGAGAACAGGTGAACCGAAGGCAAGTGCAACGCGAATAAATCGTCGAAACATGACGGCTGGGCTGCGCAAACCATTTGGGCCGCCTGCGCCTCTTCTGCCCGGCGCGTGCGAGGCGGGCGGGCGGGCGCCTTATGTAATTGGCCTTACGTAAAATCCGCGAGGCAGCTGCGGAAGCATCAGCACTCGGCGACGCGCAGCCAGCGAAGGCTTCACCGCCCCCTCGCGCGCGGAACCCAACGAAAGAGACAGGCGTTTGCCAGGCTTTAGAGAAACACTCGTTCAGATATATTTCAGATTAAAATATATTCTTTATAAGTGTGTGAAAAAGTGGTCAAGGAAATAAATTGGATGAAAATGGATGTTTCCTTCAAATAGTATTCTGAAACTGCCGCAAATATTCTAGAATAATCACCAAATTCCGAGCTTGATGCATTAAAAAACTTTGTAATCTTCTTTGTAATTGTATGCTGGCATTTAATTTGCAAATAAATGTTTGAAAATGATCTTGAAAAAATGTGAAATACTGAATGCATGTTTTTGAAGAATACCGAATACCAAACTGATCCTCTCCAAAGATAGCAGATTCTGTTCACAGCAAATTTCCAGAGGTGCTAATAATGCCATGTGAGAACAGTGTAGCCTTGATTTGTGTTTCAAGAAAATGATGTTAATGTTGACTGTTTGGATACCTTTCGTTCAACGTAATCAAGCTGTTGCCGAGCCGTTTGTCAACAAGGTTTCATTGCCTTCCCAAGAATTCAGTACAATTTCCGCAGCTCGTTAGCGTACAGCTGAACGCGTGTCGGGTTCCCTTCGCCTGCCCCAAGCCAGAGAGATCCGCCTCGGCATCGGTCGCATCCGAACGCGCTGGCGCTTGCGAGAACCGCCTGCCCGCAGCGCCCCCACGCCCCACATCCCCACACCCCCACGCCGGGCGCCGCCGCTCGTTTTTCGCGCCTCCTTCGCGGAAGGCCCCTTTCGCCTGCGTACGCGCGCCACGCAAGGGCTTACGCTTTGACGTCACTCGCGACCTGCCGCGCCGCGCCGTCGGCTTTGATTTCCCGCCCCACATGCGGTGCCCGCGCGAAATTCGCGTTGTTTTTTTCGCCCCGCGCGGCTTGCGACTTGTGTTACGCGTAGACGAGAATCGCGCGAGCAAAAAGGGGGCGCGGAGTGCGCGCGAGGGAAGAAGGGTCCCGGATGCGAGCGGCGGCGGCGGCGCAGGGTGGCGTGGGGAAGGTCGCGTTCGGCGACGCGCCCGACGGGCAGGGTGACGCACGAGTACCCGGAATTTGGTGAAGGGCACGGCCTGGTTTATCTGCGCAAAATACGCCTACTGCTGTAAATAGGAACTAGGAAGTGGTGGTAGGAAAATAGAGCGTGGCTTGTTCAAATGAAATAGGGGTGACTCAGCGTAGAGTCGGTGCAGGGGTTATTTCACCTTTGGCTACCGATGTTCAAATTTGGGTCACGTGGAGTTTTTGATACACAAAGGGAGTTCATGAAAGTTCTCCTCTTCCATATTTCTCTGTTGCTCAGTTTATGACCATTTCTTCATCATATTTTTAATGATTTTCTTGAAACTTGCATCTCAAATTTGTACATACGTAATACATTTCAGTTCACAGTCTGAACTTTAGATAATTACATCAGTAATTAAAAAAATACATTTTTTTTAAAAAATTGTATGACCATTTGAAAATATTTCAAAGAATGTGTTCTGAAATTCGGATGGGTTTGGGTTATAAGGAGAATAATGCAGAGGTTTTAACTAGATAACTAGACAGTTACAATTTACCCCTTACCGAACGGAAGACGAAGACAATAGCCATGCCCATTATCGATTGAACAGTCGCGTGGTCGTTACACGTGCGTGAATAGTTCATCATCCCCGCGCCGTGAACCCCGAGCATCCATCAGAAATGAAGTCCAGGCGGCGCGGCGGCGCGCGTTAATACCTTAGCGCGGGATCAGACGAAGCCCCCGCCGCGCGCATTAGCCAACGGCCGGTGGCGCCACGCGCGGTTCTCCGCGGCCAATCAGGGGCTGCGATCAGCATTAGAGACGTCGCCAATGCCGCCGTCCTCAATGCCCACCTCCCCCCCCCGCCGTTAGCTGACCACACCTGTCTGCAGACCGCCTTCCACATCGGATGATTCTCACTCCCTTCTCTGCGTATTCTAACCCCTCCGTCATGTCTCTCCGCTCCTCCTCGTTCTACAATCCCCGCTTCGACCCCCGCCTCCCCCGCGCCGGTTCCAGCCGCTGCCCCCACGCCCCCGCTCCCCCCGCCGGCATCAATCCTATCAAGGCCCTTCCGCAAATTGGATCATAACCGTCCGCGATTGGCTTTGAGTGACGCAGAGCCGGCGCTAGCGCGATAGGATTATGCGGTCCCCGCCGCCGCTGTCCCCTCCTCGGCGTGGCTCCCCGCCGCTAAGCGCGACCCGCCCGCCCGCCCGGCGCCCGCCGCGCGCATGAGATCAGCAGTTCCTCTTGCCAGGCTTACGCGGCCGCCCCCGGCAGCGGAGCCACCCGCGCGGGCATGCGTGCACGCCAAGCGGCGGCGGCGGTGGCGCCGCGCGGGCGACGGCGAGCGCTTAGGGCGGGGTGGGCGGGGGCGCCCAGCGCGAGCGGTTGCGCCCCGGGCGGGGCCCCTGCGGTTGCCTAATCCGGATTGGCAACCAGTCAAGGAGATAGGTGGGACCGGTTAACTGTCATTCCACTCTTCCTCTCTTTGCTCTTTTCTAAGCGTGGTTTCCTCGTACGAACTGCCTTCCGTCGCTTGGCCAACTGTCTGTTAGAGACCGTCACTTTGTGCTAATGACGAAAGAAGAAAGTATTTTTAAATGCGACTTGCTGGAAAAAGGATTTGACTCTCAACAGAAAAGTTTATTGTATTCTTTCCGCATTTTACTACAAGAACATTCATTATAGAGTTCTAGGATTTTAAACTGATCATCTGCAACCATGGAAAAGACGCCAATTTTGTCCTTTTCCAAACGTCTACGATATTGCTTAGAATCAAAGTGAAGCTTTGCCTTCGCCTCTTCTGCAATGTGACGTGTGTCTCTTGAGATGTAGAGGACCAACAAATAGATGGGGGGGGGCATGTGCTGGAGCCCCAACGCCGTCGACGTGGGTGGTTCACGTCCGCGTTAACAGGAAGACGCAGTTACGACTGTTGGCAGCGCCCACAGAGCCTGCCTGGGATTCCCTCGCCCGCCAGCGCCGCCAGCGTCGAATGTATGTCATTGGTCGCGGGCAGATAGAGCGGTGATCAGGGCCTTGATGGCAGCTCGTTATGTGCGAGGGCGTCTGCGCTGGTGCTCCGCTGCCACCGCCGCCGGCGCTGACACCCGCACCCCCACTGGCGCCGCCCCCGCCGGTTCCGATTCCGCGGTTCGGCTCTTTACGATCTCGTTCGCGGCGGATATTAGCCTCGACTGGCGCTAGAGCGCGCGTTACGAGGCGTGCCTCATTTGCGCGTTTGCGATCTCCTCCTCCGCCGCCGCGCTCCTCATCCCCTCCACGTTATTCCCTCGCCCCGTCGTCGCCCCGCCCTCGACGACGCAACGGCCCAAGACACAGCGTGCGGGGGCGTAAGGGGGTTTGTAGACTCGGGCTCTTCGTTTCTGCCTCGCACGCGCCGCAGCCGGAGGAATCGGGAACGACGTGAGCTGCGGCAGAATGCGACCGCGGCTCCGCGCCGGCTGCGAATTGCCGTTCCCGCGCGCGACTTGCGTCGAGGTGTTTCACGTTGAATGTGATCGCCTATAAAAGAGCGTAATTGCAGAAATAGTGCTCGTTTTAATGGTGTTTATTTGGGAGTGATGGTGGAAATGATGTCAAATTAATGAAAGCTTATAATAGAGATAAAAATATTTCACGTTTCTACTCAGATAATTGTGTTCTAGTCGAAACAATAAATTGAATAATGGCTGAATCGATTCTGAATAAGATGTACATAAACGTTCAGTAATTTATGACTGTGTTTCAACCAAGGCGATAGACCTTTCCAATAGAGTATGTTTGCTTTGAGGCATCAAGTTCTTGATAATGATCAGTTGACAAGAATACTCGAAAGCAACCTCATTTAAGAAATGTGACTCATTCACAGGAAGATTGGAAAGTAAAAGGAAGCGAGTGTAACAAAGTACATACTAGAAGGAACTAATTGACTCATGCAGATAAGGAACCGGATTAAATGACACACTAGACCAGGACGTCCGCCAATGACTCATTTATCTCAAAAGATGTGATGTATGGAAGCTAACTTGGACTTCATTTACTCAAATTTTATCTAAATTACGAATTTCTGTTTGTTTTTACATGAGTCAGATTTGCAGTGTATTCCGGAAATCGGTGTAATGTTTAAATCCAAATAATGCGTTTGATAACTGTTCGACACACACAATCTACCAGCGAGTTGCATTACGAACTCACATGTGAAATGGAGGGACGAAATGTAATCTTCAGCACGCCAAACGAGATACCCGTTTTTCTTCCCGCCTCCCTTCTAACCACTAACATACACTCGTAAATATTTCACTAAAGACGATGTCGAGTTGCAATGTAGTATACAATAGAGAGTTTGTGCACCCTCGAACGTTAAAGCACTACCGATCTTCTGCGCATGCGCAATTCAAGTTTCGCATCACTTTTGTGCATCTACACATGCGCAGAAGATCGATAGTGCTGTCGGCTATGGCGTGCACAAACAGTCTAATACCAAAGAATCAACTGAGTGGCAAATTGCGATCTCCATCACATCAGTTCATTCGCCTGCCCCCTTGCAGTGGTCGTCGGAGGTGAAGGGTCATGCGGCACGCGACCTCCGGGGCTTCCGTCGCCCGGGGCACCGCCCACCTCCTCGCCCCCACCCGCGAAAGCGGCACCGCCGAGGCCGCCCCGCCCCGCCCCGCCCAGCCTCCCCCGCACCGCGCCGTCAAACCTTTAGCGCCAGCGGATCAAAGTGTATCGCCTGCTTCCTGCCGCCTTCGCCGTTGCCGGCGCTCGCGGCCTCCGCGGGCCGGACGAGGCGGGCGGACGCGGAGACGATTCTGCCTGTCGCCCGCGGCGTCCTCGCCCGCCGCCGCCGGAAGCTGCGGCCCCGAACCCACGGCGACGGCGTCCGCGAACGTGCGCCACATGGAGAGCGGCGGCGGGACACGAAAATCTGACCATTTGTTGGAAATATGCAGGCGTCGTTTCAAAGGAAAATCGTCTCGACGTGACATTTTTGGGATGTGCATCTGTTTTGTGCTGTGCCGAGGCAGCAAGATTTGGGAAGAGACTGTAGTGAAAGATGATATTGTAGTTCATAGAATCTTTTAATTTCTTTACGAGAGCGTTTGTCGGGCTCGATAATCTTTGGGAGGCCATCTGTTCGGAATACGCAGTGCTCGTTTGAAAGGAAAATTGTCTTGACTTGGTTTTTTTTGGGGTGGACATCAGTTTTGCGTTGATTCACGTCTGTGGCAAAAGTCTTAATAGAATCACATCTTCGGATTCAGATTTTGTTAATGTTCGTTTTGGAGCATTGTAGAATATTTAATGACATTCGAATGCATGCCTGTTTGGAAGGAAACTTGCCTGGAAATGGTGTTTTCTGATTTTTTGCATTTTACAAAGCAGTGAGATTCTAGAAGAGATAGAAATGCAGAGATATTCTAGAGCATGTTTAGTTTGTTGGCGTTCATCTTACAGCATTGCAGAACTTTTTCATTTGTTTCATTCACGAATAATATACACATGAAGAAATGTTTTCGATGTACAGATACGTCAAGAACGATACATTGATTATGATGGAATATTTTGTTCTTGATTATATGTAAATGAGAAATATTTGTTACCACTCGTTAATATCATTCTGATGTACTTCTTTAAAGTGTGTTATTTGTGAAGAGGAATTGAAGGTCGATAGCTGTTAAGGGCTTACTTACAGAGGTCGACATGATCGTCGAAGAAGATGAATACATTCTTAATGTCAGTGTAAAATTGCCATTTAACGATCGCGAAGCCTCTTTTACACAAAGTACCTTCTACGGAACTGCTTTTTCAGGTTTCGGAGAAATTCGTAATGAAACTGTCAGTTTTAGAAGAATGGGCCCGGGGGAATGTGGCGTAGTGACTGAAAGCGGAAAATTCGGGTTCGCCTTCCCGGAGCTTACAAGCGATTCGCCGAACGATCAACGGGAGCCTTGTCTGCAGTTGTTAAATCGTAGGCTTCCGAGGACGGAGTCAGGTGCTTCGCTGCTAGTTGTTCGGGAGAAGACGGAGCTTTGCCCAATGTTTCGGATATCTTCCAATTTTTTTGGGTAAACCCCGTGAATTTTGTGCTATATTCCTTTGCGAGCTTATGTGAGATAGGAAGCATAAGCATTTTCAGCCCTTTCCCGAGCTAGCGATTTTAGTGGTGGTGGCCTTTGTCGTTCGCTGTATTGAACGGCGGTCTCACTGATCACGAAGAATGACATTCGATTACTGATTGTGAATGGGGTGACGTTCGGGTGGGGTACTAGTAGAGCGGAATTACATATTAAGTCTCCACCTCACAATCACATGAAGAAGAAACGTTTGCCTTGCACGGGTCGCGAATCCACAGTTGTCGACTCCGCGATGCTGCTCAAGTTCATGCACCCAAGGCCGGCCTTTCCTGGAATACGAACACATTGGTGAATAAGGCATAATGAGTTTCGCCACGTAAAGTAGGGCATTAACTAACTAAGGCTACAGTGCGACGCGGTGTTGCCTAGACAGCCGAGAGAGACCTGCACATATGACCCCAGGCGTCGCCGAATTCCGCCTAGCGCTTCTCTGTATTGTACTGGACGTCCCGGCGCCTCTAACCAAACACCTGTTTCCTGCGAAGCCATTAGCGTCGGGCGCGCTAACTGGCCGCTTCCTGCTGAACGCCAATGTGCGAAACGCGTCCGAGGGGGCGCGAACTCTGCGTAGAGCGCTCGGCTCTTCCTCGTCGCTGCGTCGGCTAGCAGTGCGGGCCTAGGTTAGACTGCCGGTTAACGGAGGTCGTAGGTTGGAACGCGTGAATGTACGATTTGTTGGATTTTTAACGCACTCTTATTTGAACTATGGTCTCCACTATCAAGTTAATAAATACAATGAATGTGAAATGGCATAATGGGTTACTGGATAAAAATATTTTTAACCTCTTTGATAATATTTGTTCAAAAATAATATATATTTAAAAAAAAAGCATGAAACATTCTTTATAATAAGAGAAATTAAGAGCAATGATTGGATAAGAAAACGCGATTAGAATTAAATCGCCTCAGTGATGGTAGAATCTTGAGGGAGAAATTTGTATCAGGCTACATCGTATCTTGTTATCAGGCCTCGACCTTTTAGGAACCCTGACCTCACGGTTCGAGTTCCCGAGACAACAGTCCAATGCGTTCTATTCTCCCCGATCAGATGTTGGTGCTGACTGCGTCACCTAAGTCAGGCGTGTTTTAAAAAGCCTCAGATTTCCCTAGGAGCGTGCTGTAGCGTGTAACTCGAACTGCCTTCACAAGACACTTCGTTATCGCCCCGGCGACGCCAACAGTCGCAACTACGCCGCGCGGCGTGATCCGACTACTCGGCAAAGGTAAAGGGCAGGCTGGCCCTCGGGTTTCGGGGAGGGGGCGGGGGGTCGTGCATGACGCCGCATGCACGCGTGCTCCGTGGGCCGCCACACGGGCGCACGGCGAGTCAGCGCTTCGCCATCGGCGAGCGCGCGCACGCCCCGCGTGGCAACAGGAACAAAAAAAAACGCGGCGCGGCGAGGGTGGCGCGCGATTAGCAAGACCGGCGTGTCGCTGCGCCTTTGTTTGGCCGCCGGGTGATGATGGACGGACGACGACCTCGCCGCTGGTGTGTGCACCGGTGCATCGCCGATCCCGCCGCCACGGCTTCGTCACGTCGCTCGTTGGCGCCTTGTTGTAACTCCCCCGCTCTTTATGTAGCTCTTGAGTACTCGGTTGCTTCTTTTGGTGAGCCTGTAGTTCCTTCCACATCGTCCGAGTCTCTAGCGGTCATCCACGTCCTTCTCTGTTCTCTCCGCCTCCTGCTTCCTCTGTCACATGCGCCGGTGCGAGTGTAAACACTAGAACGATTTGTCATTTTTACCGCGCGCGATTTGTATGCAAAACCTGCGGCGTGGCGGTCGCCGCTGCCTCCACCGTCCCCACCGCCGTCCCCCCCCCCACCTCCGCCGTAACGGCCCCCTGCTCCCGCAATCACCTTCTACATCGTAGCCGCTTCCCCGCCAGCACCCCCGCCCGTGCCGTCTGCATCCCCGCCTCCGCTGCCACCCCGTCACGGCCCCGCCCTCGCTGCCCGCGCCTGGCGCGATTTTTCACGCCTCAGCACCGCCGCGCCGGGGCCGCTGCGTCGAGTGCCCCTCCCCTTCCCCTCCTGAAAGGCCGCTCCGCTGCACGTGTGTGATGAACCTCGCCCCTCCCGCCTTGCTCTTGACACGAGCGGCCCTGACACCGGCACGAGCGATCGACTCCAGCTGCCGCCCCTTTCCCGCCCCCGCAATCCAAGTCTGCAGCCCCGACGCGTAGACCTCTCGCGCCTGCACAGGCGCTGCCACAGAGGGTTCTCCAGAAGAATGATGATGAATAGGAGCATAAAACCTATACTTGCCGGAGCAAAGTTTATACATTATGAAAAATGTTCAAGGATAAATAAATACCCGTAATTTCGTTGAAATAATCCCAAAGTAACCTGTGTGTATATGAATACCACTTTTTTGTGAGAGTGCTTGTACATGTATATATCTATCCCGTTTTTTCTCTGAAAAATAAAAAAAATGACCTTTTGGTCGACTATACTTAAGTGTTCTATTAGTCTCCGAACCTTATTACATTAATTGCATTGTTTATTCTTAATTCATTTATTATAACGATAATTAATGAATATACGATAACAAATATATAATTAATACGTGATATTAATTATTATTGATTATTACTTCGTCCATTTCATGAACTTACACATTACTTTAATTAATTATATAACTTGTTTCACACTAGTGAAGTTCGAAACTAATAGAAGTTGTTTCATTTTTTGCAGGTTGGTACCAACACAGCCCCCTTCGCGCCGTACTTTACCCAAGGAGGTTGGAAGGCGTTTGGTGAGTGCGCGCAGACAGTGTAATACTTACGCGCGTAACATATGCGCGCGTGCACCGTTTCTGAGTCCTCTTGCGGAAGGGCGCATCTTCGATTGCTCGTAATCAGAGGGCTGTCGGCCCTCTGATGCATCTCGTCCACTTAAAACTAATGCAGACGTGAATTATCCAATTACCGGAGCTCCCAATTATCTTCCCATCAGCTGATGACGCTGCAGCACCGTCCTTCGGAAGCGCCGCTCGCTGATATATAAAATGGTTGACGTCCAATGACTGGCACAACGCGTCGATTTGCGGTGGCTGTTGGTGATGCATTACGCGTTCTGTATTGTACACTTCCGATAGCGTCCGCGGAATCCTAATGATTTAAAAAGAGCTAACCCAGAATCATTACAAAATTCTCAGTTCGACTATAGCTGGTATAATTGTGAAGTTTTTGATGCCTTATTTCGAATGTGGGGGTTGTAGTTTTTCTTAATCCGTTGAGTAAACGTTCAGATGGTCAACTGTTTTGTTTCTATATAGAAAGTGGTGAATGTATAAGAAGTTGCTGTTCTGTTAGCTATTTCCGTTTTGGACATCAAATACTACATTACTGCATCTGTAAGATCGTTAGACGCCTACATTTTCTTTCACTGAAAAAAGGATATCTAACTGACGCATTAGAGTAGTTGTAATAACAGAGGTTTTATAAAAAAAAGGGGGTGGCTTAGATTAAAGTGATGTCTGATTAAGTGAATTGAGCGGGCAGACGTCCATGTTGCTAAAGCAAACGGGATACGTCCATAGGCCATTTTTCATGAACTGCCTGCAAGCAGCGTACAGTAATCTGTTGGCTGGAAACAATTAATTTTCTTTGTGTGGGGTTGGATAAGGGTAGGATCAAGACGTACAATTTGGAATGGCAGTCATTATCTTATTATGATAGAATGTAATTTTATTCGTTAGTGTCTTCATAGGGCGCATCGGAGGTGAAGGGCTAAATACCACTTAGTTGAGTACCCACTATTGTTGTGCGAAAGAGCATTGCTGATGAGTTTATGCATGTTCACATTGTAAAGATCGAGCACCTTCAGAAGTTAGTTACAATGAAGCCACAGTTGCATTGGATCCGAATTCATGGATGCATTTTGCTTTTTTACTCGTACAATATAATATAGAAACTCCTGTATCTCTCCCTGCTGGACCCGCCACTGGTTTAGTTATGGGTACTGGGGTCCCTGATCATTGTCTGTTTGTTTGAAATTACTTTATCTGTCAAGGTTATCGTAATTATCTCGCATTGGTGGAATATAATGACATATCTTCAAGGCGAGAGTGTTCCGACGTTTAGCTCTCACTGGAATTTGAAAACACTTTGAAAGATAAAATCAGATGCGAACTGCTAACGATGACTATCCATTTTGCAAATATGTTTTGATTCTGCAAATTTTATTTTGATGCAATGTTATTCTCAGCTTTTAAAGAGCCGCGTCCTTCGTAAAACTACTGAGTCTATAGAAAACTCTACTGTAGACTCTACTGAGTCTATAGAAAATTCATTTTGTTTAATTGAAGTTGAATAAAAAGTCTGCGCCGCAAATGCACAGGATGCTTAGTCAACGTATTGACTGTAATCGGTATCATAATTACTATCAACAACAGCTCGTCAGGATGGCTCCATGGAATAAAGGTAGTGTGGATGAATTTTCACTCGGTTCGTTCACAAGAAAGTAGAGGAAATTTGCGAATTAATACGAACGTAACATTTCAATGGCAATGGCAATTCGATGAATTAAGAAATTTCGAATGGAGTAAATGACTCACATTAAAACACTAAATTCTAAAAAAGAAATATCCGTAATAACAGTTTCTAAAAAGTTTACTTCTTCTTACAATCGAAATTTACAAAATTACAAAATATCGATCAAACGATCGATCGATCGAAATACAATTGAAAATTACAAAATAAATTACAATCGAAAACTCTGTCCGACGAATTGAAAACGTTTGCGGTCCACCGTGCCTGGCGGGATCTTAGTGCTTATTGGTGGCACTGCTGGGGAATGCCCCTCCCTTCTTCTCTCATGGAGACGGGGAGGGGGTTCGGCCTTGCAGTGCACCCCGCATGGCAACGAAGGGGCTGCGTGGGAGGCGAAGGCAGGACGTCGAGCCCCCGAAGGTTGCGCCTCGAGGATTGGCGGCGAAGGGGGCGGGGCGCAGGGCGGGCGATGAGAAAGCGCGGGGGGGGGTGCACAGCTGCAGGCGCCGCGATAGACACTTGCTCAAACAGCACGCGACGTCCGTCGCCCGGCGCATCGCTCGGGGGCGTGACGACGTCGCCCGCGACGCGCCTCCGCTCCACGCCCCCGCCCCGCCCACACCCTCGCCTTCATCTTCGCCCCCAGCCAGGTTCCCGCCTCCGCTCACGCCACTTCTCCGCCCCCGCTTCTACCCTTCCACCCGCGCCTCGACGCTGATTCGAGAACTGGCCCTTCGCACGGTCTTGCTCGCGTAAGTACCTTCCTGTTCCATGCACGAAAGGGAGGGGGGCCTTAAAAGAGATTCGCGAGCACATTTTATCCGTTCGGGTTTGCGACTCGCGGCAAATCCTTTCGGATTTGACTATTGTTAAACCGTACCCTGAATGCGTCCTCGCGAGCACCCTCATACGGGTGAGTTTGTCTGATGCCCCCAGCCTGCCTATGGGAATGCACATCCCCTCGGTCTCTTCGTTGCTGTTCATTGCTCGGGCGAGGGTGCCTTTGCTACCTGTTCCTTCACGTTTAACCAAACTGTACCCGGTACTCGTACAGTTTTATGCGCGCAGATGTTCAGGATACTACCGACCACGAACCTGCATCGTGGAGAAAAAGAAGCGCCGACGGGTTTCGTTCGTGTCATTTTTACTCGCGAGGTTGTACTCACAGATGCTCGTATTTGCTCGGACAGGTAAAACGTTTCGAGCAAAATATTGTCTCGTATTCAGAATGTGCATTCCTTTCTTTAATTTCGGAATAAGGTATCCATGAATCGCGTGGAAAGGAACGTTTTTTATAAAAACCATGAGAATATCAGGAGTTTCGTCAAAACTTCATTTTCAAGTCAGGACAGCACATTCTTTTAATCTAAAAATTAGAAATTCATCCGTTTTTTTTTGTCAATACTACTTTCGTTTTTAAATATTCAAAATTTGTAAAATATTAGTGTATTAGTCAGACTGGAGATTTTCCTTACAATGGTTTTGTAACATTTATCATCATGTTGACGCCTTTACGAAGAAATGCAATAATTGTGATGCATTCATTTTTCTATGTTTTTAATTTTTGACATTCATTTTAAAACACAGTTCATATCTCTTCGCTTTCCATTTTTGTTCTTTATCCTATATGTACTCCTTTCAATTCCACTTCTACTTCACCGAATTTTTTCTCGTCATTCTTGGACCCTTGTTAGCCTAATCATTTTGCATTCATAGGAATCAAGCTGACGGTGTGCACTTCGACTCGGTGACCACACAATCGTGAGTCCAATTAATTTTCGTGACACGTTGCGACGATAAGGCCGGCGACAGTTCCATATTCTTCCTGTTTTCGTGTGAGTGGTTTGCGTCTTTTGATGTGCGTGGTAGCGTATTACCCGAGAGAGGAAAAAGCACCATGACGTGGCGATGTTCCAAGGTCGGTGCGTCAAAGCGCCTTACGCTCTTCCTAAGGATGCTGTGCCTTGACGAAGTTCACCTTCGTATTTGTGAGTGTTATAAGCGTAGAAAACTTGTTCCTGGTTACCAGAGCCCCGTTGAATGCATTGACGCTCGAAGACAATTTTGATTTTCAGTGGAGTCCACGTCTGTTGCATGTAAATAAGCAACTTCCTCCCATTTAAAATTTATATTAAACAATTATATATATTTAGAATGTCATATCGCATCAAGTGTTAAAACATCGATTTGAAAAGAATGAAGTGAGTACATGAAACGCGTTTCACATTGTTTTTTATCCTCGTTGGCTCCTTTTCTTAGTATTTGTAAATAAAAAAAAACACATTAACTTTTTCCCTTGAATACATCAATAATACAATATTGTGCCTTTAATTATGTAGGAAGATTTGTTTGCTTTTGAAATCCCATTACATTTCTTTTAATTAATTCCAAAATGTATGAGAAATCCTTACTCACGAATGGAGTGATGTTCAGATGGGATATGAAGGAGTATGAAAATCCTACGCCAAAATCACAAGGTGAAAGCACTCACATCTAACAGCCGGACGGGACTCGAACCTGTTCACGCTGCTCTAGTCCCTTGCGTACCAAAGCCGGGGCATTTAACAGCAACACCTACGACATTCCGGAATATTACGCAGGGATTGCATATTAGCGAGGACGGGGTTCCGACTTCACAGCTTCTTTCGATCCCATGAAGTATTCTTTCTCGACATGGAGTGAGCAGTTCTCTGGGCGCCCCAGGCTCCCAGAGAAAACAAGAGGCCAGCGGGAATAGATCCACGGGGGCGCCTTATTTCAAACACAGGTCCCCCTCATATCCTTTTATATCAACAGAATTCATCTCTTCACGCAACAGAAATAACTTATAGCGAGTAATTTCAATTACAAGTAAATCGTGCATTCGTTTGTTTTGGATGAAAAAAAATCGGAGCCCCAATGAAGTCGGGCCTGGGGCAAGCTGCATCATATCTCGACGCCACTGATTTTTCAACACATTTCGCTTCTAGTATAACATGTTGGTTGCACGTCGGTTGCATGGCCGCTGTTTCGCGCATCGCTTGCTGCCGCGGCGCCCTGGCCGCGGCCTACGTGATCTCGCGCCTCGCCTCCGCCTCTATCGCTTGACGTCAGCGGCGCGCCGCGTGGCGAGTGGGCGGAGCTTGCCGCGTTAGCGCCGGCGGCGGCGGAAGCGCGGGGGCGGCGGCGGCGATGGAGGAGGAGGCGACTTCGCAAAGGGCGAGCGCCGTTTCGGCGCACGCACGGAAAAAGCGCGGAGCGCTGCCCCGCCCCCTCCCGATGTTTGCCGACGTGCTGCATCTTCCGGTCCCGGCCGAATGAGCTTGTTCGCCGAATTGGGCGCGCCTGGCTTCGAACAGACTAACGTCGCCGGGCGGAAAGGCTGATGGTGGAGAAGAATGTGACGGGTGCCAGATGTGCGTTGAAAGCTGGGATTGAATCTTGTGGAAATGCATTCCGATTGTTTGCGTTGTACGTTGAAAATAAAGTCACTGAATGGTTTTCAGAATATCTCTCGGTTGATCGGCTGGCTGTTTTGATGATGTATTTCTAAATGAAGGTAAATAAACTAAAACTGCGATAAGGCGTGCACATAATAAATCGTTTTTACGAGTGTTTTAATCTCTCCGTTAATATTTGATGACATCATTATGAACTTAATGGATTTACGCAAATGAATACAGAAACGTAGGTCAAGTTGCTTGGGTGAACCATTTATCATTTAAGAAATAAATCATACACCTAAGAAAAGTCCGAGCTTTAACGTTTTTTATTTCGCATATTTAATGAGTACTGCTTCCCTTATCGTGCAAGTTTAGAATGCTACTGCGCTACTTCATTATCAGTCACCGAAAAATCCTCCCGTATCTTGCCGGTAGCGCCGCAAGTTCTATTTGTATTGTGGTTTTGTGGAACGCCGCATCGCCGCATCTGGAGGCTCGTGTTCGGCAGCGAGGAGGGGAAGCGGAGCGGCCAAGTACGTGTCGGAGGCTGCGTGGCGGACGTAGTTGGGCTTGCGGCCGCTCGGAGCGCGCGCGCGTGTCGCGAGGTAAGAGGCGTTGACATTGGAACATCCTGTTGGTGATAGCGCCTTATCAGCGTTGTGTAACGGTTGTGACGTAACGCGCGTTTAGTGGCCGCCGGCGCGCGCGCGCGCGGAGCGCTCCCCGATGCAAACCCGCGAACCTCCCCGCCTCCCTCCCTCTCATCCCGCATCAGGGGCCTTTCAACAGATGTTCGCAAAATTTCTTTTCCCCATCTACCATACTACGCGGTGCTCATACACCCCCAACACAAACGTGGTCATTCCACTTAACCTTCTCTCCTTATGTTAAAAACAGTAACTTTATTCTAAAGTGGGTGAAACTTAATTTCTGTTGTAATCGCTCTCCCCACCCTCAGAGAATTCACTTTTTGAACGCCCACTTTCATCAGTTGGCATTTGGTACCTCCAGCAACCCTCTCAGTGTTTTAAAATTTTAAGCGTATAAATATCAATTTTAATTGTGGATTTTTTTAAATTATACAGGATAAATTAAACCAACCTGTTTTAAAAATTGTATTTTTTACTGTAATAAATAAACCCTTTTGTAAATTATCAGTATTTACGTGTTATATCTCATGAAACGCTATCTATTATCTCTTTTAACCTTTTACCATTTTTAAACGTCTTCGTCATGTCAGATGAAAAAGGGAAAGCGCAACACTGTTCCGATATTTAAAATTACATTTTGACTCGTGTTTTATTTTCTGTGCATTATAAAATATCTCGATAAATGCAAATATCCCCGGAGAATAGCTTACATTTACAGCATGTTCGTAACTGAATATGTGATACAAGATTACCAGCACACACGATGTGTACGAGGAACGATGACCATCATGTTGATGAGAGAAATTACTAATTCAAATTATTCATTTATTTGCATTATTTCTTTAATCGATTCGATAGATATTGTCAGGCACATTGATTGTCGCATTCTGAGGATTCACAGCGCCATCTGCTGCAATTCCGCAGTCTTCATTGCCCACATTATCGCGTGATTTTCTTTTACTATGGCTTCAGAATGTTCCTGTAAGAGTGGGTTTCTGTAAAATCGCCATTATTTCTAGTCAAAACATGAAGATAATGAAAGTGAAATGGATGTGGAAGGTCTTAATGACTCACTCTCGAGCGCGCAACGAAAGTTTCTTGAAAGTTAGATTTTCTTGTTACTCTAATATGGTGGTCAGTTATGATGATGATATTCCGCGTATCTCGATATGAATGCGTGACTCATCAGAAGACAGCATTACTTTAATGGGAAAAATATGTAAATTACGTCGTAATAATCTTCAAAAATTAACTTCCTTCCTATAGTTTTGGTAAGAACATATGGCAAAATACATTAAAACTAGTAATCTCTTTCTTGTTGTGAATAACTCTCCGCAGAATATAAATGGTAAATAATTGCCTATTTTATGAGTTAACCACATTTATCGTTAGAGGCGAAGGACTTCCGCGATACAACATCCAAACATTTCTCAACAGTGATGCAACAATAGCAGGAAAGTATAATATCAGTCGCATTGCATTATGCTCCCGTTTAGTAACAATGTGGTGAGATATTAATTCGTTTTTTATTACTAATTAATTTTTTAATTACATATTAATAATTTGATTCTACGTGTTTCAAATTTAATTCGTAAATGAAAATATGGGAAGATGTAGATCCAGCCAGACAATCGCTCTAGGTACTAGCGGATTTGTCAATATGGTGTCTTTGGAATAAAGCGTCCAAATATTTTAAACCATTTCAATAAATTTAGTGCATGTTCACGTATTACACGTGCCGTAACTGAACCTACTGCACATGTTAAATAGGACATTGTAGAAAATTAATCCTGTAACCCTCGAAAATCTAAATGCATAGGCAATAAATCTACATACATAGTATGGTCTACTTGAATACAAGGGTGCAGAATGTAATAAAATTCACGAAAAGGCCATTCTCCAACCGTTAAAGTCGCAAGTTCGCACCTCCCTCCCTTTCAGAAAATCTGCAGGTGATAAGCTGCCGTTTCAAATCTCCCCCGCCTGCCGCCCGGCCCGCTGCTGTCCCTCGCTGGGCGCGTGGGGGCGGGGCTGGGCGTTTTCAAACATTCCACTTTCGAAAGTGAGCAGTTTATTGACCCGACCACAGCCGCCGCCGCCGGCCGCGTGTTATCATCTCGGCACTGGGCCGCTTCCGCGTGGCCCCTGAGCTACAGGACCACGGCCCCCTGACACCCGGCCCCCACCCTCACCCCCACTCCCAGGCGCCCTCGTTACAGGTCGCCCGCCGTCAGCGCCCCAGTTGGTTTTCCAACAGCCACGATTATTGACTCTGGAAAGCAAAGAAAAATTACCAAAACCTACGCAAAGGGATTTTTTTAGTTGCTGGAGATACGTCCTAAATGTTGTCATTTTACAGGATGATTGTTTCAGTTTGAGTCGGTCTATTTATTTCGCGCTGAATGTTGATGGTTTTGTTTTTTGAGCATATTGAATTTCTTTCGAACTATCACGGAATTTTGAAATGATATATACAGATATTTTAATAATTTTATTTTGTGTATTGTTTTTGTAATTGTATTGCTTAAATGAATTAAATACACCCATGCTAGCTATCATTACATTAATAAAAATACATTTGGAAAAATCAAATGGGCATTTAATTACATTTATCGACGGCATTGATTTGTCTCATAAATGGATTTAGTTCAGTATTCATAAATGTATCTCAAATGAGATTACATTAATTATTGAGTTTTGTTGTGGGCACGCTCAGTCGCTTGAAGGGATGCAAGATATGTTACATTATTATTATTATTATTATTATTATTATTATTATTATTATTATTCGGTTTACTAATTGACCACTTCCAATTCGGCGTAAAATTGGCGTAAACTAGGGTATCAGGATCATATCGGGCGAGAAATAGTATACTCAACGAAGGTAGTGCAAACGCGTTCATGTGGTTCGAACACAGAGGAACCATCAATTATTCCATATTTGAACTTTCACAAAAATGTAATTGTAGGAATTTGTATCCTCGTACAATACATCGAAGACGTGATAGATCAGAAGAATAAAACCAAAAAAGTAGACGAATCGGTAATAATTGCTACAAAGCTTTTATTGTTTTAATATCTTCATGTGTGGCCCAATATGGCTAACCTCGGTTTTCCCCCACGACGGAGTTGTGCGTAAGTGGTGGGGGTAACAAATATACCTCTAAAAGGGGTATTTTTGATGTTTTACGGTTGTATCTAGTAAAGAACTCACAATATCGAAAACAAAGTTGTAGGATATTAAATTGTGCATTGAATGAGAACAGACGCATATTTTTTGACCACTCGTTCCCATACTAGAGCTCATGAAATTTGGAAAAAAAAATTATATATTATGTAAAATATTTAAGCACAACACATCGATGTTCAAAAACCATCTGTTTCAGTACATCGATGTTTAAAACATCGACACAAACAGAAACATTGATGTTTTGAAAACATGGGTATTGACATGGTTGTTAGACGAAACGTTGCTGGGCGTGGCGTGGTGGGGCGGGGCGGAGTGGGCACTAATCACGCCCAGGGTCGCGAGGCGGCGCTTGCGGCGCCGGCCGCCTGGCTTTGTCTGCGCTCGCGGCGGCGGCGGCTCTTCCGGGTGGCGAGCGCGTCAGCGCAGGCCGCCCCCCGCCGCACCCGCCGCCGCCCATCGCGGAAGAAGCGTCGCAAGGACGGCGGCGGCGACGGCGCGCGGCGATCGGCGCGTCCTTCGGCCTCCGCACAAGCCGAATGGGCGGTTGGGAAGGGGAAATGGAAAGGAATCCCCGACTTTTCTTCCTTTTCTCATCTTATTCTTTCCTTGTCTTCGTTCATCCCTTTTATTCGATGTCATCGTTAATCGTAATTTTCCTTCTTGGTTTTTTCCCCTTCATTTTTCTCTACTTCTTTCCTTTCTCCAGTCCTCCCCTTTCCTTCATGTACTTTTCATTTCTGTTGCTTTCCTCCTCCCAGCCTGCGTATTCCTTTTCCCCTTCTCCGTTTTTCTACCTTCCAACGTTTCCTCCCCTTTCATTTTTTTTATTTTTCCCGACTTCAATTCTTTATTTTACCCCTTTCCATTCTTTCTTTATTCATATTATTTTTTCCTTCTGTTCCTTGCCCCCTCTTCTCCCATTGGGGCCGGAGAAGGGAATATGGTCAATTCACCCCCGGCTAGGGCGCCCATTGTACGGGTCGCCAAAGGGGTCAAAAGTAGCCCTTGTGAAATTGCATTAGTTTGCTAGACTCCCCGACGAGTCACAGTTTTGGAAGTGAGCGCCTGATTTCTTTCCGTTCGTGGATATCGACCGTTGCGTCGATTGCCCGTGGAATGGTTCTTCCCAGGAGACATAAAACAAAGGAAAGCGATGTCTGGTACTAAGAAAGATTTCTTGTGATTACCATAAAACATTACTTCTGAGATGTTTAATGGCATTATTTCATAATGCTTAATTATCCCTTATGAAACATGTTTATGGTGCTTTGACACTGCGAGAATTGCCTTGTTATCCTACTTTCATCGCAAATAAGCGATAATTCGATTTACGAGTAAGAACATACGGAAATACAACAGAAATTACGTACCCTAACACTGATATCTTTCGATGAACATGGATTGCAGTTCGTCGAGAAAGATCATAGGGAGTAAACTCATCTTAAATCCCCTTCCCGGTAAACCACGCGTACTAGAACAGCAGCACTCCCAGCGGGACTTCGAACTCGGAACTGCCTCGTTCGGGCCGGTCACTCTCACCACGCACCCGCGCCGGTCAAACAAACAAAAGCCGGGTCCAAAGATGCTCCGTGTGTGCTCGGCGCCGATAACAATAGCCACTCGACACGAGGAAGCGCCGCGGCCGCGCGCTGTTGACGGAGGCGGCGGCGGCGGCGGCGACGGCGTGGGAGCTTCGCGGCGTGATCCCGTGTTGTTGACTCCTGAACCTGTCGCAGCGACCTCCGTATCGCCGTGATTTGTCGCTGCCGCCGCCGCCGGTGCCGGCCACAAGGGCGCATTGTACGCGAGAAGTCTTCGCCCCGTTATCGCCTCCTGCACCTGCTACTACGCGGTCTCTTCCGCGCGCGCGGGTTCGTTCACCGAATCCTCCTCCTCCTCCTCCTCCTCCGCAGATAAGGGGGGCGTCCGGGATGAGCGTGAAGCAACCTGTTAGCTTCGCAGCCTGCGCGCGGATGGCGTAATTCTGTGTTGCATCCAGAGGTGGCTCAAGGCATCGATTGATGTCCCTGCAGCGCCACTGATCGGGAAGTCCTAGGTTTGAGGAGAATCCTAGCGGCCGGCTGCTCCGAGTGGTAGTTTTCCATGGTTTCTCTGAACAATATCAGGCGAATGCCAGAGGATTAACCTAACAAACGGACCACGCGCGATATTTCCTTCCCATGCCTTGTCCGAACGTACCCCTCACTTACACTTTTACACAGTACACTACCACACAAGTCGGGACACCGGTCGGGAGCTAAGGACTTGTCCCCGCTGGTGGAAGATACCAGGTTGGGAAAAACTCCGCTCCCCGATGGTAGGTCGACGCCGGATCTCACCATCCAGCGGCGGAAGACCATCTCCACCTTCCGAGAAAAAAAACAAGTACTTCCGTTACGGGACTAATGATCTTAGCAGTTAACACGCCAAGAATCACTTATCAATCAATCAATCAGTACTGCGTTACGATTTGTGCGCGTTTGCGTCCGGCCGATCGGTGAATGGGCGTCGCAAGAGTAAGACAGTAAGACTGTGATATCACAGGGTCATACGCTTTCGCAACAACTAAATCATATAATTATTAAGAAATAATTACCTTCTAATGTGTAAATATTTTGACGGCTAAATTAATAACTTCCGCGAAGTAAATTTAATTGAAAATGGAGAGTTGCGATTGAAAGGAAATGTCCTGCGCTGCCTTGAGAGTTTCCGTCATTGGCTGACATTCGAATCCGTGACGTACATTTTTTTGTTTCCTTTTGCCAATTAGGATCCCGATTTTTCCTTAAGGCCTTATTTTGTCAAATCCTGCTTGTTATATTATTCGTGGTGGATGCTGAAATGCATAAATAATGATGGTTTATAAGAAACTTTTCCTCCATATGTCGTGATTACTATTGGCTTTTATTATCTCATTTCAAATTATTGTTTTCATTTAAAGTAATTGATATACTATTCATTAGTATGCCAAACCCGCCTTGTGCGTAGGAAGAGCAACACTGCCAGTAATCGCCAGCGAGTCACTGCATGCCATCCGTCGCAAGTCATATTGTATTCGCATTTCCCGCAAGGGCTCCAAGGGCGGGGCCCTTGGCGCTCGTGCCACCTGCCGCGTAGGCGCGTCCTGTTGCTGCCGCGCCCAGCGCATTCCCGGGCGCCCGCCCGCCTCGCGCCTCATTGCAGCGCATTAAGGCGTCGCGCCGCGGAGGGCGGGCGGGCGGGCGGACGCATGCGCAGAGCGCGCGGGCGCTTCCGTTTCTTGGAAGCGGCGGCCCGGCCCCCGCGAGGAACGTCCGTTGGCTGGCGACCCGCTCACCTTGGCGAGTTTGAATATTCCCCTGCGGGAGCAGCTCCAGCGGCCTCGCTGCCGCCGCCCGCGGATCTTCGTCGCTGCCGCTGCCGCTGCGCCTGATGCCGCCGTTTTGCCGCGTTCTTCCTCTCGCGAGCGTCCTTCTGCGCGCGTGGCCTTCTGCGCCGCGCAGGCGGTGCGAGTCCGGCCGGCCGGCGCGGCGCGGCGCGTGCTCGGCGCCTGCGGCCGGCGCCGACGCAACCCGCCGTGTCGGCTGACCTGCTGCAGATGAGGCCTGCACGCGCGGCCCCCTCCCCGGCGCGGCCGCGTCATGGACGTTTTGAGAAGTCGTAACTGTTTGGCTTAGCAACCGCTGGTGAATTGGGATTCGTCCGTGCCGGATGTTAAACGCAGAATGCGAGTGAAAGGGAAACGTCTAATTGAGCGAACAGGTGCGAAGTTACGGACAGGAAAAGTTGGTGTGGGAACGAAGTTCCAGTATGTAATATTTTACACTCAGATGCTTAATGTATTAAAATGATAAAAGAAGACTGATGAACTGTGAATGATAAATGAATGCGGATAATTACACAAAAAGCAATGTGGCAACAGTTAAGTTTTTACCTGTGTAAATATGGAAGCTTTTTGTTCTGGGTGCGTAATTGCGTGTTGGTAAAGAGATATTTTACTCAAACCACATACTCCGGGTTATCCACTCCGGAATGAAGTGATAATCCAAATCTTTGCTTTCCTCCTTGGTATCTGTGTGCGTCCGGGGCGCTGTGCACCTGCTGTTGTCGTCGCCTCCCGTCGCGCTTCCTCCGCACACAGCCGCCGCCCGGGCGCCTTCCGCCTGCGCCGCCGCCGCCGCCTCTGCTCTTCGGCGCGCCGGTTGTTTTTGCGCGGCGGCTCGCGAATTTCGAAGGAAGCGGCCCGCGTTGCCAGTTTGCTCCCGCGCGCGCGGTTGCGAACCGCGGTCCGCCGCCACGGACCGGGTTTGCCGCCGCGCCCACCTCGCCCCGCCCCTTCCCCTTCCTGCCCGGTTACGCGCCCACCTTGCTCCGTCTCCTCGCCCGGCCCCGCCCCCCTCGCCGCGCCTCGCGCCGCGCCGCGCCGCTCGCGCAGGTCCTCGCCGGCGATTGACACCAGGCGCTCGCGGCGACGGCGGGTTGACGGATGCTGCGCGCCGGTGACCTTGGCGAGGTGACTGACCCCGTGACGTCATGCGTCGTCTTGGCCGTGTTTGTTTCAGCGCCGTCTGGTATGTGCGGGGAGAGGAGGCGGCGGATAAGGAGGAGGGGGCGGCGGCGGTGGCGTGTGCGTGCGTGCGTGCGCATGACCCTCCTTCGCGCGCCCGCCCCCCTCGAGCGCCGCCGCCGCCCCCGCTCCCCGCCGCCCCGCGCGCAGCCTCGCGTAGCCAATGGAGCGCTGCGGCGCCGACGCGCGGCCCAAGCCATTGGGAGGCGCGGGTTCGTGGCCCGGGGCGGCCGCCGCGGCACCTACCACACGCGCGCACCGCGTGACCGCCCGCCCCGCACCGCTCTCGCGTGCCCGTCGCCCCCGCGCCTGCCTTCCGGGGAGCTTACACTTCGCCCAAGTCACCCGATCTCTGCATCTAACACATCTCGTCTCTCTGCCTATTACATGGGCGTCAGCAGCACCACATTATTGGGCGGACAGGGGGGCATTTGGGGAATCCCTTTCACTCTACTAACAATTTTTTTTGGAGGGGGGGAGCGTTGCATCTCTCTCCTCCAACGATGATGTCCGTGGCCTGACGCCTATTTGAAGCATCATCAAAAGTTTCTAACATCAATTTGTTCCCCGTGTCCTACTTCATTTCTGCTAAGAACGACTTCGCATAGCAATATCATCATTGCGTAACAGAAGTTTTGTCGTCCATGGTAGGATCTTTTTAAATCTGTTATAAGTGCTCGAACCAATTACTTTCCGATATCGTGTTTCCTACAAGAGGGACTCCCGCTAACCAAACATTCTCACTGTTGCGTAACAGCAGTTCGCAAGACGAAAGACATACGATCCTTATGAAACGACGAAAATATTTCGTACGTCGGTATCGCGGTACTCACCAGCCGCACCCACGTATGTCCTCGTTCGCTAAAAACCGATATCAGAATGTGATAATCTCCGAGAATCAGTGGTGTTCGTTGCAGACGTTGATGTATATTACGACACGTCCTATAGTGGCGAGTTTGATGAAGAAACAGTGTGTTTCGTTCTCACAGCATTAATAGACCTCCATCCACACCGAAGTCGCCCGGTGCCACAGATGCATAACGTAGTAGCCAGTAGAGCCATAGACCTAATGGCATTCAGAACATGTCGGAGCGGTCTTTGAGTTTACCATATATCCTCTTCAAAAAACTTAAAACAAGTCAATGACAATATCGTACTGCAGGGATGGGAGTGAGTGCCTCGATCCTGCAACGGACTCTTGAAATTATCGCAGTTTTAGGAAACCAGGAGGTAAAACTCCACTTTGTTCCCCCTTTAACTTCTCTACCAACCTGCGCACTCTGCACTAGCAGCCCCACACTAGCGCCCCGCCCCCCCGGCGCCGTCGCCACAACACACTCCCCTCCCCGCGCCCCGCCCCTCGCGGCGGCCTCGGTCGCCGGCGTTTGGCCAACCTAATCGGATATGAGCGGCGACCCGCGGCGCACAATGGAACAAAGCGGGCGCTTCCCGGCCGCCGCCGCCGCGTGTGCGGACGCGTCGCGCTGCGGTCGCGGAACCGCAGTGCGCTGCGCGACGCCGCCCCTCGCGCGGCCCTGCGGCGGGGATGAGCATCATTAGTGCGCGAGGCACTGAGCCCGTAATGCCCCTTCTTTTGTACAGGGATACGTTGCACGCGATGGGTTCTAGACCAAGATATCTCTGCGTTTGTTTGAACTAGCTGGTTTAATCTGGGGAGGGGAGGCGTACTTCCCGAGTCAACGCATTTCGAAGTAATCAAATTATATTGTTGTGCAATCTGTATTGTCAAAGTACATTTGGAAGCCGTACGAATCATTTCGTTTGAGCTGAAAATGAGTGAAGTTAGGTCGTGATGATGACCGCTGCGAGTTGATACTGAGAATAAAGATGGAATGGCGTTATCATGGTTACATACCATGTATGTCGATTATCGTGCTTCTTATCCTTGCCTTAATTCCGCTTACTAGGTTTGATCACTCCAGTTACTGTAGGTAATCCTACGCTGCAGATTAAGCGAGCGCGATGAACACGTCAAGTTTATCTCCAGTAGCATTGAAATAGTGGGGTTTACAGCGCTTCCTTAGAGGGTAAAAAATATCCAAGGGGCTCCGCCAAACAACTATTGTCCAGCGCAAATAGATATAAAAAAATCAACTCCGTAGATGATACCGTAGTACACAGTTGTTGGCGGAGGAAGCGCAAATGGATCTCTTTTCCGCTGCCGCTCCACTCGCGCCGGGTCCCCGCCCCCCGTCGCCCCCCGCCTCGCGTGGCGTCGCCGCCTTCGCCCCGCATTCCTGGGCGCGTGGCGGGGGGAGGGCGGCGGGGCAGCGCGGGGGCCGCGCCGCCGTTGCAGCTGCGCGCCGGGGCCCGCAGTGATTGGCCGTCGGCCCGCACCGGATGCCAGCATTTAGCGGCTTCACGCAGCCTCTCATTAGTCCTCATAAACAAAGCCCGGGCGCGGCGGCGGCGGCGAGGGCTGTGGAGGAGACGCCTCGCCTCTCCGTGGCGGGTGAGCGGGCGACTGAGAGAGTGAGCACTTGGACGGATGGACCGCCGGGGCTGGCGCGGAGGTGGCACCTGCCTCGACGCCTCGCGCCGGAACTGCCCCCGCGCCCCGCGCCTCCAAGGTCGCTCACCACCGCGCCGCGCCTCGACGGCCGTCCCTCCGGGTTGCGAGGCGTGGGCGGGCGGGATGGCCGGCTCCGCATTCGGTTGGCGTTAGATTGCTCTGGAAGAAGGGACCGCTTGGCCACTGCTGGCAACGTTCCTACACGTTATGTCCATGTGCTCATTAGTTAATGCGCTCGTTTACAGATGGCTCTCTTGCAAATGGCTTCGTCACCACCTCTTTCAATGCCATTACCCAATATGACTTCCGTGTGTTTTCCGACCTGTGAAATGTGGTCTATTCTGGGAGCAACTTCTCTGAACTTCGATGCAGTGGATGGCCCTCCTCCCAGGTAGTGGGCGCGGGAGATTATTAGCGTTGCGACTTTCACATTTGATTTTTATTTTTGAAGTTCATTTGAATCATTGAAAGAAATATTGTGTCACAACAGTTACTTTACAAAAATAGAAGTTTTATTGAAACAACAGTTTTATTGAAACAACAGTTTTATTGAAACATAACTTCCGTAGAGAAATGCGGTGCACTGTTGCCGGGTCTCGGTTGCTGCGCTATTTTTGGTCTGTTGAACTGCGTTTTTGTGGAGTTCTTGGGCTGCTGTAATACAAAATTAAATTTTGATACTCACAGTTAACGACTGTACCCTTGCCTTGGTTTGTTTAGCGATTAGGAATATACAATGTATCCTTGACATTATAGTACGTTTCCTTTCAACTTTTAGGGCCTTTAAAATTACTTTAATTAGCGTTTAACAGTTAGCAGTAAAACATAGTTGGCATTATAAATACGTTGCACTTGTGCCAAAACTCGATTATTTCCAGCAGTTTTAAACTGCCTCGCTTTCCAACAATCTGATTTACCCGAAGAAAATAAACGGACAACGCTAGTTGAGTCAGGAGTCAGCACAAGCTCATTGTGAAGAATATTTTCGCAGCTTCTCCGGTTTCCACGGGCTCTGAGAAGGCTCAGCAACTATCGAGAGTTGCGCGGCGCGTCGGAGCGCCGAGGGCGGGCTTGTTTTCCACCTGTAACCGCAGCTTCCGGCCAAAGACGCACACGTGTGCATGTTGCACGTGCAGTGGGGTAGTTGGAGCTTACGCCAGTCGCCGCCGCTTTCCAGTCAGTCGCCAAGGAACAAAGCCAAAGACAACAAAATAAAAGCAAAACGCAAAAGCGGGAAGGCAAAGGAGTGCTGTGAAGAAGTTGACGACTCTGCTCGTTACTTGGGGACGGAATATCTCGTAATATAGTAAAGTAAAATTTCAAAAATGTTGGCCAATCAAGTTGTGTTTGTCCAGCGATAGCTTTTTCTTTTCTTTTTCGATTTTGACCTACTGAATATTACGTAAACGCTGATTTTCATGGCGGTAAGGTCTATGCATGTTTCTCAATCACGCGTGGGTGGCGGATACTCGTGAATATTCGAGAGGCAGAAAGAGGCTTCTGGTATTGTTCTGTATGAGTACATCAATTGTTTCAAGTCGAACATGAAAAGATTACGGAACATGCGAGGATGATTATGAAAAACGAATGGAAAAGCATGCCCAAGGCCCAACCCAACTCGACCACAACTCCCGTAGTAATGCTCTCCCGTCTTGACAATCCGAGCAGCAGGTCGGTGGCGCACAATTTATTTGATTGTCAATTGTGTGTGTGTGTGTGTGTGTGTGTGTGTGTGTGTGTGTGTGAGAGAGAGAGAGAGAGAGAGAGAGAGAAAGAGAGAGAAAGAGAGAGAGAGAGAGTGTGTGTGTGTGTGTGTGTGTGTGTATGCGCGCGTGCCCCTACGCTACTCATGGTGTCGTCTCATGTGGTCATGGCTTTGTACCTGTGCACAGCACAACTTTGTACTGGGATTCAAATTCCGGTCGATCCACGTAGGTTATACGAGGATATTTTTCGTATAACTAAAAAAGCGAGCTTGCGTCAGGATTTCTTGGGCTCTCTCTCAGTTCCTCTATTTTCCATTCACACATTACTCAATCATCATTCAAATCACACCAACATCCTCCATTAGATCTCAAGCACGGCGAAAAAAACCGGAGTTCCTAACAGAGAAAGCGCCGCCCCTGCGTTCGGCACCCGCACGCACTTGCCGGCACCGCAGGTGGGCCCCGCGTGGGATGTGGGCGGGGCGCGGCGGGGGTCGAGCCGTGGCCCGCCGCGCCGCAGCCCTAAGTGTCAGCGTCCGGCCGCGGGCCTCGCATGCGCATAATGATGCGTGCTGGGGCCCGCGGGCGCCGCCGGGCGCTCGCCCTAGTTGGCCATTTCCCGCCGGACTCGCCACCCTCGGCTGTTTCGTAATCTGACGGTCGATGGAGCGCGGGCGGGATCCGTCTGCAGAGCGCGCCCGTGGATGGCCTTATGTGCACGGCAGACGAGCGCGAGTTTCGGAACTGAAACCCGGAATCATCAGTCGCGTTAAGCGCTAAGAGTAATTATTGCTGTTTGTTGAGAAAAATGTGTTTTGAACCATGCGGTTACCACTTTCATAATACCTTTATGTATAAGAGTTTTCACAAGAAATACGTTTAATAAAATCTCTTTTTTTTCTGTAATATCGAATAGTAACTTTTTTTCGCACCACTTCTTTGAGGTTCCGATAGTAAAATTAAAGCTGTGTAGAATATAATACGAGTATTTTGTGAGTCTGAAAAGCTTCTGTAATTATTTTAATGCACAAAAATATTTTATTCTAATTATTATTGTTAGCCAGTGCTTTATGCCATTCTGGGTCTCATTCAAGCAATTACATTGATACGTAATTGAAAATCTATTGGATGCAAATTTCTGTGAAATGTGCAACTTTATCAGATGAAAATCAGAAGCAGTTAACAGATTGACTTTCGGATGGTGATAAGTGCGCATTATCGAGCTGTGTTTTATTGTTAGCTATTGCCAAAGAATGACATTTGGAATAGGGATTCGACTTCGATGTCGAAGTTTTCACAACATGGATGATCTTTCTTTGTATTTTGATAAAAAATATCGAAATAAAAATCTATATAATTTTCAGATATCCATAAATTGAACATTCTTTCAACTAGTGATCAAGGGTGAAAATAAATAAAACCGAGTATTTGTCGGTAAATTTATCCTATGTTATTTTTTAATTATCCATTGAGGCAGTAAAAGTTTTGTTAATTATCCGAATCATTTTTGACTTTGTTTTGTCAGTGAAATGTCAATTAAAAATTAACACGACCACCTTCAAATTAAATCCTCGCGTGCGCATTAATGGTTACTAATCCAGTTCAAAAATCATGAATGTTTTTAAACATCGCTGGTGTTGGGGTGACATTTTATGAACATCGTCATTTTAATTTTGAACATGGATATTTTTTGTTGGCGATGTCACATTCGTAGAGTATAACGAGTCGTGCAAGGAAAGTAGACTGGGCCCGCGAGCGCCTTTGCTGATCAGGGCCGGCGCGGCGCTGCGCGGCGGTGCGAAACGGTGCCGACAGCACCTCCGCCGATCGTTCTCGCCACTTCCGGCCGCCGACAAAAGACGACGTTTCACCGGGCGCGGCGCTCCGCCCGTGTCAATTGTTTCCTAACGCGCGCCGAAACCCGTGGTTTGAGCCGAGGAGAAAAGCCACGTGTCGGCGGCGGGAGGAGCCAGAGAGGGAGGCGGGCGAGGGGTCCGCCGTCGCCACCGGCGTGGCCCGCAGCACCTTCCGGTCGTGACCCGGATGTGCGTCGGCGGCTCGCGCACCGGAAGTCGCCTCCGAGACGCTAATCCCTCCGCCGGCTTCCAGGCCGTGCCCTCGCCCGCCCCCACGGCGGCAGCAGCTCCCCTAGGTCTTTGAGATCGCACCCTCCGCGGGACCCTAACCGCCCCCGCGATCGGCCTTGAGGCACCCGCACCGACTCCGCGCTTTCAACCGCTCCCTCCAGGCGCAGCGTTTTGATTCTATTCTGCGTTATTCTATTCTGCACTTTGTTCGAACTTCCGTCGCCTCGCCGCGCCGCGCCGCGCGGGGCGCTGGGAACGGGCTGCTGAGGCTTCAATGCCGCTCGCTCGCTCGCTCGCTCGCTCGACACTGTGGTCGCGCCGCCCTTCGCATCCCGCGCGTTCTTTCACGGAAGACGGCGCTGAAAGGGAAGAGCTGACAGAGCGCGTTGCTCACAGATTCTTTAAGGAAGCCTTCAGACGTAAGCTACACCGGAACAACCTTAACCTTGGGTTTCAAAGAACGCCTATGTCTCTCCGTGTGGGAAACAGCAGTTGACGTGGGCAAGCTTTATTATATGTAAGTTCACATGAATATTCCATACCAGTTTAGAGAACATTTGTTTGTGAATTGATAAACCAATGGAAATCTGAATGAAGAAAAAACATATTGAACATTTGATTACATGAGACGTGAATGTTCGTTTCTTTTACGGTTTCACTGTTCAAGAGAAGTGGAAAATGTTTTCTATTTTAAATTTCCACAAGACCTGGCTTAGAGGCTTAGGATATTCTAGTGCCTTTCTAATTTTGAACAGCTTACTTCCACATTCCCTCTTCCTTGAATTTTCTGCCCAGTTGTCTTTACCACAATTGTCGAACACCTAACTGTAAATGACGAAGTTTAGGACTGTTCTTACCTGGGAAAAGCGTCTTTTATAATCCTCTGCCCGTTGCAAACCTTCGTTTGTATACTGAGGAGTAACGAGCGGTCGCATTTACAGGAATTTTCCTCTTCGTCGTTAGCAGACCCTTGGACGGGAAGCATTTCCCTGAGCACTTAGATTTCAGAGACAGTAACACCACTCGCCTCGGATGGATATCAATATACTTGAATAAAGCAAACAACACGCAGCAACATTCTTATGTATCCAATGAGAAAAAAAAATTAAAAATCGCCAAATCACAAAGAGGGATGAGACATCGATGTCGTTATTCGTGTAAAAATATCGATATTTGTAACGTAGATTTATTGAAATCGAGATTTTTTTTAACATTCATGTTCTATGCTCACTGCTTTTACGTCATCGATGTTTTATTTCGGGAAGGAAAAAGTATCAAAATAACAAAAAGCTGTGTTTATTTTTGATATTTCAGTACCCTGAACATTCTTTTACAAGTTCCGTACGATGAAAATTAAGTTCGTGGAGTTTTCGTTATATGTTTTTCCAGTTTGTTTTGCAAATCTTAATTGTAACGTAAGAAACACGATCACTCTCAGATTCTCTCCCCCCATCGCCATTAATTATAGATATTACTAAACCAGTTTCCCAAGCGTGGATGGTTTGCTGGGGATGTCGCATCCGCAGTGGCCACTGCCCCAATCGCCGCCGTGCTCAACGTAAGAGCGCGGGGCGGCCGTGGTCGCTTGGCCGGAGGCGACAGTATGCAAAGCGGCCGCGCCTTCTCGCGGGGGCGATCCCGGGGCCGGCTGGGGGGAGGGGGGCGCACGCGGGTGAACGCTCTCCTCCTCCGCCACCGCCGCCGCCGCCGCCGCCCTAGGCGCGTATTCTGCGAGCGTCTGAGCGGCGGCCGCCGAGAGAATCCAAACGCCGCGCCGCACCGGCAGGCACGCGGAGAGGGAGTGGCAAGGGCGAGGGCAAGAGGCGTGGAGGAGAGTGGGTGCGGCGCTCGCTCTTGCTGCCCGCCGACGCACGAGCTTCTTTCTCGCGTACGCTCTCTTCTTGCGTGTTCTTTTTGTTTTTGTTTTCTCTTTCTTTTCTTTTTTCCCCTTTTTTTCATTTTCTTTCCTCCACTTGCTCCCGTTTCACTAAGTTCTTGCTTGTTCACACTAGTAAGTTCATCGAAGACATGCTATCTACACCTCTGGATATTTACACTCTTCTTTATATAGGATTTCTAAAGGCGTAATGTTTAGTTTGGGCAGCAAAAACCTATGGATCTGAATTACTAGGCATTACGAAACACCCAGTTTAGGGATGAATATTTATTGCGCCTATTTGAAACGAATCGTTATACTTTTAGTGACCTCGTTTTAAAACTACGCGGCTGCTCTTTCCTTCGATCGGTTCCAGCCCACTTCCCATTTCTTTGTCGCGCGTCTACGTGCTATCGAGTGCTCGCACTTGATCGTCATCGTTTGGCTATTTCTCTGAGTCGTCATAGTTTATTGAAAGATTACTGAAAAAAATATCCGTTTTGGCAGCTACTACTCGGTTACTGCTGGCATCAAAACTGCAGATTATGGCCTTACGCTCAATTTGTCAATGTGTTCGTTCGCAGTTGGCTCATTTGAAATTGATTCGACAATGCCATTGCCCCATATGACGTTTTTTCCTTTCGCGTCTTATCAAAATGATGCCTTCTTAGAGTAACTCCTCTATAGCTGTTTCTCTCCGAACTTGCTTCGGCGGGCGGTCGCCTGGTCACTTGTACGCGGAGCCCCGCCCCCGCTCCCTCTTGCGCCTCGGTGGAGCGCATCGGCGCGCGAGGCGGCGGGGGCGGGGGCGGCGGCGGTGCATACCGCGACACCGACGGCGCTCGGGTTACCGCCTCCGCTGCGGCTTCGCGGCCGCCGCCGCCGCCCGTGCGCAGGTGGGCGTGCGGGCGCAAGGGGGCTTCTCTCGCCGGCATCTGGGAACGGAACGGGGCGGCCCGGCACCGCAGGGCATCCCGCCCGCCCGCACGGGGGATCGCGCCGTGCGTAAGGTTTCGCGCCGCGCTCTCCGTGAAAGCAGCCCGGTGGGTGATCTGGAGCACGACGACGCGGGCAACGAAAAACAAACATCGGCGTGTGCTAATATATGAAGTCACATGCTTCTGATAGTAAACATAACTCTTTGAATGGGAGAGCTGTAAGAAATACGCTTTTTAAGAAAAAACGAAAGTCATCTAGGTGATGCTATTTTTATTCGTTACTTCATCGGGTATTCTGAACATTGAGATAGTCATTAGCGGCAGTCTTGTCAAGCGAACAAGGAAATAAAAGAATGACTAATCTACGCAGTAGTGCCACCGTGACTTAACAGTTCCAGTATCGTCGTCGGGGCATTGGCAAGACAGTGCAAAACCATCACGATAACGCCGCGCTGTGACCGGGAAAGGCCCCGTCTCGGGCGCCGGCGGTGGGCAGAGCGGGCGATAGCGGCGGCGATCCGCGGAAGGCGATAAGATCTGCCGGCGGCTCCGGTGGCGCGCGGATAAGGATCTGACGCAGCGCGCCCCGCCGCCACCGCGCGTCACGGCGACATCCGCGCGCGTTATCGCCGCCCCCCTCCGGAACGCGCGCGCGTCCGCCGCCACGGGCGCGGCGCGTGTGGTGACGCCGCGTCGCCCACTCGCCCGCCGCCTCCGCCCTCGCCCTGCAGCGCCGCTGCCGCCGCCGGCGCCTTCTCGCGATCCCGGAGCGATAACGCGATAACGGGCGGGCCGCGATGCCGCTGTCGCCGCCCCCACCGCGCGCGCCGATACGCCGCGATAGGCGCCCGCGGCTGCGACCGCGCGACTTCCTTCCTCGCGCGCAGACGCTCGCCGACACCCGCGCGCGTCGCTCGTGCCTCCTCGCCAGTCGCTCGCCGCCCGCGGACGCAACCGCGCTCCCGCACCAAGTCCCCCGAAGTACGTATCACGTATCACGCTGGACGGGGTCGGCTTCGTGAACGGCTTGTGGTGGCCTCCGGCTATGCGCCGTGAGTATTTGTGCGTACCGTCTCCGTCCACTGCGCGCGATTGTGTGTGTGTCATAGTCTGTGCAACTTGTGTGTGTGTGTGTTTCTACGTCCATCGGCGCGTGTTTTTTTGTGGGATAGTCTGTGCGACAGTGTAGTTGCGGGGCGGTGTGCCTACGGCATTGGGATTGGCGATCGGGGGCGACACCCATCACGGTCGCCCGAAGTCGACGGATCGTGAGCGAGGAGGCGTTCGCGCTCGCGCGTGTGAGTCAGTGGGTGCCGCTGCCAAGTCCGAACCGCCCGCCCCGCCCGCCACCTCAGCGCAGCGGAGGGCGCGGGCGGGCGGGCCAAGCCGAGCGATGCTATGCGATCCGCCGCGGCGCCGCGCGCGCGCCCTGGCGGTGGCCGCGCGCACCGCCCTGGGAGGCGACGGCGTCGGCGGCGGCGGTGGCGGCGCTACCTGCCGCGAGGGGCGGATGCGCCGGCCGCAGGGCGCGCGCGGGGAGGGGGAAGGGGGGCGGGAGGGACGGAAGAGGCTGCGGCCGGGGGTGGCGGCGGGAGCGGGCCGGGCCGGGCCGGAGGTAGTCGAGCGGTCGCCTGCGCGGGGGAGACACGTCGCCGCTGCTGCCGCTGGAGATGCCCGGTGAGCCTGCGCCCTAGCGCCCCGACCACAGGCGCCTCGCGGCAACAGGTGGCGCAGCGCCTGCAGTTCGCCCAGCGGCGCCGAGCCCTTCGCTGTTATTGGGGTTCCGAGAAGCGTGCGTTTCATGTGTCTTAATGCTCTCAACGCCGTAAATAGTGTGTAGTTTTCCGACGCCTAGCTGTACGATGTTGGCTTTTCCTGTGCAGTGTAAGTTTTGTGTGCCGGTGTCTGAATTTCTTCGGGAAGTGTTAACATAATTTGTGCATGAAATAAAAAACGTGTATACAAAATACAGTTCTCAACCAGTGATGTGTTAATATTTCCATGAGTTTTTTGTGTATGAGACATTGAATGGAGCAGCAGGTGCTCCACAAGTGTTTATTGAGAAGCGGGCTGAGCTGTGTTAAAATTCTCTTCCGCTCGTAATATTTCTAAATTCGGCCATGAGAACGTACCCACTGGTACTAATTTAATGTTTCAACGTGAAAATTATTGATCGAGAATTTTTCGTGCGATTAACCTAAAATGAGGACTTCAAAAGTTTGGTTCAGAATTTTTCACGTATTTCTCTCCACATTTTGTATTTTCTGATTTGGTTACATACGATACACATTTTTTGCTATTCAACTGAAGAAAAAAACACATCTGCGCATTTGCTCTGTTTGTAATTGTCATGGTATTTAACTTCCAAAGTTATGACGCATCGTTAAGAATTTGTCGTGTTTTTCTTTTTTTTAATTTCGTAACTTATTCGTGCCTGAGTTGTCAATGCTAGTCTTGAATGGTATAAGACTTCATGGAATATGTAAAATATTCAGGAAATATTTATGCATTGTAGATCGTGAATAGTTAACTAAAATGCGCGATTTAAAACAAAATAGAAGCGCGAAGAAAATACTCGTGCGGAGACAATACTAAGACCGCCTGGCGAGGGAACGCGCGGCAGGGTCGCGCCGGGTGGCGACAGCCGCGCGTCGCCTATCGGAATCCGCGCGCTTCCGCCGGCGGCGTTGCGGGAACGGTGGGCTCAGCGGGATTCCCTTCCTGCTTTCTCATCACATCCGAACGCTCGCTCGCTCGCGCCGACGACGTCGCCGCCGCGTTTGCGCCTTGACGCGGCTGCCGCGCGCCCATGTTCGCGCGTCCAGTCGCTGCAGGTGGCGGGCTGGCTGCGACGCGAGCAGGTTGTTGGGTGGAGGTCGCTCCAGCTGCGCGGGGAGTCTTGATTGAGAGGAAGACTTCGCTGTGGGGTACTCGGTGCGTGTGTTTCTTGCGTTGGTTTCCGATATCTACGACCAGTAAATATTAAGATTTTGAAATATTGTGAGCGCTTCTGCACGATTCCAAATCGCTGACCGCGTTCTGGTTGCTGCTGGACTGGAAATTGCGACTGAGTGTATAGTTTGATAGGAAATATACGGGTAATTATTCTAATAATATTGCCATATAATTTTATGACTACACGAACTGATTAGATAATTTTGTGGTATTTTCCTTTTATACTATGCATCAACACAAACGCCTCTTGAAAAATATCACATCACACGACATTAGTACTATGTTCAGTCGAAGAATAGTTTCATGTGTGGGCGTTTTCTGTGATACGTTTCCTACGCAACGGCCTCTTGGACAAATGTCTGTGGATCCCATTGAGCCATTGTCTCCTTGCGTTTCCTCGATCGTCTTCGGCGGGGAAATCCGAGCGCGCGGCGGTGGTGCCGTGGCAGAGCAGGTAACTAACGAGCGCGCGTGTGTGTTGTTGTGCAGGTGAGATCGCAGGGGGCTGCCGCGGTCGCCGGGGAATGAAACTGCTGCCGCTGACGTTGCCTCCCGTGGGCGCCATGGACCGCCTGCCGCTGTCGCTGCCCTTCAGCCCTACGGACCTGCTGTGGAGGTACCCGCTGGGCTTCCCGGCCGCGACGCCCACGCAGCCCGCGTCCACGCCCGCGTCCCCGGTGCTGGACTTCAAGACGCACCTGCCCAACAGCCTCGGTAAGCACACTGCATCACGTGGAATCGTATGCTTCATGGATTCGATCGGATTTGCTGGTGGGCTGGAACTAAAAAAAATGTTGTATTCGTATATATTCATAATACAGAGTCTAAAATATTTTGTACAGCTCAGGTTATGGCATTCGTGAAAACAAATAGCCTATCCACTGATCCGTTCTTGAATTTTGACTGCCTCCTGTTTTCGGAGTGAAATATAATGATTGGCAGTAATTGTAGCTTTGAATCTGAATGTTGTAATTAACGGTTGCAACCTAAATTTATTAAGAATTAACTATCGAGTGTAATGGAGGGAAGAATTTTTATCATTTTACAATTTTTATTTTTCTTGACTTACTGCTTTTCTTATAATTTTTGCACTACGCGCGCTTTCGTTCGCTAAGCAGGGTTTCTTTTATAGTGTTCCACAATTTTTTTTTGGTTAACGTTCGTCGTTCGTTTTCTTTGCTGGGCTAAGTTTATCCTTTGTGCCTCTATTCCTTGTTTTTGTCGACATTCCTTTCTCCAAGCGATGCTCCTGTTTCTGCTCGGCTGCGTGTTTTTTAATCAATGCTCTCTCATTCTTTCCAAACTGTCTCCTGTCGTGACTTGTATGTTTGCATCCTGTGTATGAATGTTTACTTTCTCTTATCCTTCTATCCGTACCACCTCAAAACTGTAACAATCTTTCGAACTCTTCAGCTAGCAGAAAAAATTCGAATACGGTTGTCAGTGTAAAATGCCTAAGAGTTTCTGATCACTGCTAGAGAACTAGTTATACTAGGGAGTTTGCTTTCACGGTATTCTAGTTTGAATACCACTTCAAACTATCAAATTTATTTTGTCGTTCGCGGTGACTCGTGTTTGTTGAGATTCTTTCATAATGTTTGATCGATTGTGCGAATCATATAAGATCTACGCTGTAAAATTTTCATGTCATTATTACCACCTAAAGCCCTTTATATCCTTCATCTTAGCCCTGGTTTCCTTTCTCATGCCGGCTCCACCGCCTCATCTCGCTCCTTTTCGTCCCAAGCTCTCCGCTTGCTTCCTCCCCGAGTCGCCTCAGGCCGCACCAGTGACCGCGAGCTCTTGTGTTGCAGCGTCGGACCCTCGTGTGTGGTCACGGGAGGACGTGACTACGTTCCTGCGGTGGTGCGAGCGCGAGTTCGACCTGCCGCACTTCGAAATGGAGATGTTCCAAATGAACGGTGAGTACCTGACAATCGCCGTGTAATCAGCAAGGCGTGAAGTCATTGCGAAATCTTGGTCGCTCGAAAATTTCTTTTGTGTATGCTCGGGCATCTGAAAACAGGGCATTTGATTTATGATATTTTTTATTGTTTTTAAATAAATTACTTTTGTGAGCGAAAACTAGTGGCGAGTTAAAGTATATTTTGTAATATAAGTGATTTTTCTTATTTTCGCATTTGTCGTTGCGACAGGTTGGTCAACGCAGAGAGGAAACTTAGTCGAAATGATTAAACTGATAAGATATGCCGGAGCTCTCGTCGGATAGCCTTAGTACTAGGAAGTCTTGAGTTCAGAGAGTTCTGAACCTGGACTTTATTATCTGTTACCATACAAAAGGAACATCATTGCCCGAAGCCGTGATCGTCGTTTGAGTACTTTCTTCCAGGCTGTTATCGAGTATTTCAATCGATCGCCACCTTTATGACGTTAATCTAACATCAAAGATTTCATTTTGAAGATGAAACGCTCTGCAGTTCACAAAGTTCATATATAAAGGAATCAAAAATCGTTCGTAAAAGGCAAGGTACATAAACAGGAAGTTTCGAAACAAGAAAGAGTGAAGGCTCGGTATGTAAAATGATCGTTTGGGAAGAGAGATCGGCTCCAGTTTCATTTGCGCATTTGTAATAAATGTGGTTCATCTCGTGTTGCTAGTCTACTCTTTTAGAAAAATTTTCCCCCATCTTCCGGTACAAAGTTCTGGGGGAATCAAAACACTTTAAGTCCGTTGTTTAGTATTCACGACGAAATAGCCAAAATTTAAAGATATAAGTTAGTTTATGTAATTTCCTACTGTTGGTATGATATGAAACGCTCGAGGTGCCGGAACAAGCTTCGGTAAATGTACCACAGTTAACAACCTTTCGATTCCGCAGTATCCTGCAATACCCAAATATAAAACCAGTGTAGCTGTCTGGAGAGGTGTTGGTATTTCGGACCAATGCCAGTGCCAAGCCGAGGGGCGGAGGCGGATCCAGAAAGTATTTCGGGAAAGGGGAAATTTCAGTTCGAACCGCACCAGCCCCCAATTCGTTGAAAAGTGACAATTTTTATAATGTGAAGTTTTCCTCGAAATAGTGCCCGTTCTGTCTTTAGGGAATACTAGTTTGCAATGTAACGCCATGAATGTGGTCTTTTGTTTTGAATAAATGGAGAACAATTAGATGGTGTTCGAATCAAGGGAGTATCAGGAAAGTAAAGTGTTCGTAGGAAAGTGAAAATAAAATTACGTGACATCATTGTAAAGGAGAGGATATGTCAAATCTTAAATTCACTTCACGTTAACAGAATATCTATGATATGGATTAAGTTCAACTTCCTAAGCAACATAATTCTATAGGCACAAAAAACAGGGCTGTGTCCCGGGCCCCCAGGGGGGGGGGTGAATATACTTTTTATGAAGGGTATTTCGGGGTACTTCAATTATAAAGAAAAGTATCAACCGTAAGTATGAAAAAAAGTGAATGTTAGTGAGAAACCAAAAGTGGTGTTCGCCTTGCGTGACGCGAGCGGCGGCGTGTCGTTGTTGCAGGCAAGGCGATCTGCCTGCTGACCAAGAGCGACCTGGCGGAGCGCTGCCCCGGCGCGGGCGACGTGCTGCACAACGTGCTGCAGCTGCTGGTGCGCGACGCGCAGTCGCTGCAGCGCTGCCTGCCCTCCAGCCCCGTCACCCCCACGTCGCGCCACCTGCCCTACCCGCACCCGCTGTCGCCGCACCACGTGGCCGGCTCGCACCCCAACACCCCCACGTGGAGCCTGGTGGACTTCCAGGCGCCCAACCTGGCGCACCTCGTGCACCAGGGCAACTCGGTCACCCTCAGCCCGGCGCCCTCCGTCGACAGCCAGTCAGGTGAGCAGGTTTCTCTCACATCCTTCAAGGGTTGGCATTTAGCTAGGATTAATACAGAAGTTTTTAATTTCAACTATTTTCATGAAAATTTGCACGTCTCCTAAATTCTTGGCTGAATATGCTAAATACCCTTGTTTAGCTTCAGGATTTGCTATATTCTGTGTAGAACTGGAATTCATTGCATTGGATATATCACACTAGTAAAAGGTTTTTACAGTTGATTTTTGAAGTTCAGTGGTAAGAAGATTGTGAAGGTTCTTTTTAGTTGAATTTTAAAACAATTTGTTATCTTTCTTTGCTTCACTATAGATAAAATATATTTTAACTTATTTTATTACCACTGATTTGCTTTGTTTTACGTTCAAGAATTCCTTTGATGCAACTGAAAATTAATACAGTAAAACTTGCTCAATGTGGAATGTGTGTAATACAGAAATCTGTCTGATGTGATCATGAGTTGTCGTCCTGCCAAATCAACACAAAGTTCTACTGTATTACATTGTATAATGTGGAATCTTGTCTAATGCAGAAGTAAATTCTGGTCCCTTGATGTTCCACATTGAGCAAGTTTTACTGAATTATTGAATTGATCATCGATATAGTTTTATTGACATTATTTATTTCTTTGTTTCTCTTTCTTTCGTGTCATTGTGCAGTTCTGAAAGTCAGTATCTTTTCACAGGGAGCCCACAGCATGCAGATCACAATGCTGGTTCTTCCTATCACAGCAGTGGCAGCAATGGAAGCAATCAGTCTGATACTGATGAAGACAGCTACCAAGAGAATGGAACAAACGGCTTGCAAGGCCACTCGAGTCCCCCGTCCACTCCAGGTGCCAATGCTGTAGCTCCTACTTTGCCCCAGCCTCAGTCACCCTCCAAGGAGCAGATGAATGTCCTGGGCAACAATAATTTCCGACCTGTTCGGGACTTCTTCCCATCAGACACACCTGAACCAAACACAAGTACGTACTTCACTAATATTCTAATTTGTAGAATTGAAAATATTCATTTAGTATCACTTGGTTTCAATATTATGAAATTACATGTTTGAATAGAAATTTGTTGATGATAATAATATAAACGAATAACACAATAGATTTTTTCACCACTAATTAATACAGAAGATTTTGATAACTCCATCTTCATAGTTTTAAACATTTATTTTAAATTTTTATTCTAATTGGCCCCTTTGTTGAAACAGATGGTCGTCTTCTGTGGGATTTTCTTCAACAATTGCTGAATGATCCTACTCAGCGTTACACAAACTACATTGCTTGGAAGAACCGAGAAACCGGAGTGTTCAAGATTGTGGATCCAGCTGGTCTTGCTAAACTCTGGGGAATTCAGAAGAATCACCTGTCTATGAACTATGACAAGATGTCTCGAGCACTTCGGTATTACTACCGAGTAAACATTCTTCGTAAAGTTCAAGGAGAGCGGCATTGCTATCAGTGAGTACTATAATAATAGTAATACTAAATTGTAAATTGTACCCTCTATTTTAAATTATTTGAAATCTTTAAGATCGAAAAAATTGAGAGGGCCAATTTACAAATGTGTCCATTTTGCCTGCAATTTCAGTTCTTGTAGATATTATATTCTCACACAATATTTTCAACAAAAATACTAGTATTTCCTCTAAAACAGGCTAAATACCTAATGGCCCTTAAGTAACTATTGATTCATGGTTACCATTCACCTTTAATTCAAACAATTACCCAATCTTCTTCTGAAACATACAATATGTGTTCACACGCTGGTTTTGTGTTTCTAGATTTTTACGCAATCCAAGTGAGCTGAAGAGTATTAAGAACATGTCATTGCTGCGCAATCAAATGAGTCCTACACGGCCTCCAGCATCATTGCAACAACAGCAACAACAGCAGCAGCATATTCAAGCCCCTCACCACCCATCACCAGCTGTGCCCCAGATAGCACACCCCGCTGCAGCTATGAGCATCAAAATTGAGCCTAAAGTTGAAAGTGAGAGTCCTGCTGACGATGATGTTCCCACTGACCTGAGCATGGAGCATCCCACCAACTTGAGTCCCACTGACTTGAGCATGGAACACCCCACCGACCTGAGTCCCACTCGACACTCTGGACTCACCGACTGCACTGCAGCCCTGCTGTGCCACGTGGTGAAAGTGAATGAAGGATCAGAAGTGTCTGATGAGAAGTGACTATCAATGTGGCGTGCAACATGGAACATATAATGACAAGGCAATCTTTGCCTTGCCGAACTTAAGTTATGCCGGTTTGCAGACTATAAACATTGGAGAGCGAGAGCCTGTGACCTGCAGATCACAAATGGGCTACAAAGATACACATATCTCATAGTCTGCAAAATTAGTTGGGATGACCCAAATAAGACTATCTACCTGTTACAGAGTAAGCTATTTGTGGGAACTTAAGTGTTGTGCACAACTCGCAATGAGAAACCATCCTGTTGTTTGCCAGCTCCAAAGCCCATATCAACACAATTGTAAGAGATGTATATTTATTAAATATTATATTAGATTTAATTCTTTACATAGCTGTACCGGAAGCAGAAAGATTTATTTTCAAAATCTGTCTAGTAGAAGCTACTGCACAGAATTGTTACTTCTACCTGCTTTCCAATCCAGATTGTTGTTATTTAAGATACTTTGGCAGTTTATTCTGTAGCAACGATATTCTTTTCCTTTAGGAGTGTCTGCAATGTGATAAAATAAGACGTGCAAAATCCCATGAACTTTACGGTTGGGAATTGCATGCAAGTGTACTGTGCTCAACAATTCATGCGACCTGATTTGTTAAGTGCATGCATATTAAATCTTAATAGTAGACTACCAATCAAATGTAAGTCAAGATTGGCACAGTAATGCTTTAGATTGGTTTGTTAAAGGAAGTGTTTGAAGTTTGCTCACCTTGAACAGCATTTACGAACTAGTCCTTTAGGCCTCTTCATATCCCCCACAATCTTATTTAAAGGTGCCTTGCCTTCAGAAAGGCGTGAGAAGGGAGTGTGGAGACTTTCTGGAATCTCCAAGCTCCTTTTCAGACACTTAATGTAATCTCGGAGAGATCATGCAAGATCTCCTTGGGAAATCTATTGTGCCAAGAATTTATGTTGTAACTCTTTCCTGAATGAAGAGCTTTGGAATATGGCAAAGTGATTGCCATACACTCTCCATTTAACCATTCTTGAAGTGAAACAATATTCAGGGCAGAATGTTGACAAGTTATAGATGTTTTTTGTGATTCCTTTGTAGAGATAATGTTAAATATAGCTATGCACCTCCCACACGATATTTAAGTGTTAATCAGACAGCAGTGAAAGAAGGGTATCTTTCAACAATGTTCTGTTTAGGTAAATTTTTTTTTCTAAATAGTAAATTAAGTTAACCAGTTCAGTCTATTCATTGTTTCTTGTTCTGTGAAATCATTTCAGGACCTATGCATGTATAAGGAACAGAATTCCAAAGTTGTGTGTCATTAAATTTAAATGTATTTCTGATATAAATTGACAATTTCCCGTGTTCATGAAAGAAAATTTCAATTATATCTTTTTTCCTGAAAAGGATAATGAAATTTCAAGAAAGTTTTGTACAAAATCATTTTTTTATCCACGAAATCCATCGTTCAATGAAGAGTGGAGATGAATCATTTCCATGTAATTAGATGCTTTAAACAAATTCTCCCTATATTTATCAATGGTGCACAATTTTGCTATTGGCAAATGCAGTTTGAACATGAATTGCCAATGTGTGGAAAAAAACAAACAAAAACAACCTTGTATCACTTCAAATATAGGTACAAATTTGTGGTGCATTGGGTTAAGTGTCACTAGGGTGATCAATGCAACACATGCTCATGTTCCCATTTACTAACAAATATGGGTTGAATACAGACAAGTTTATGAATCGGCCATGTTCAACTTTCATGGTGTTAGATTCTTGTCTGTATTTTGTCACTCTGTGATCTCTAGTTGTATTATCCATTGCAATTGGTTTTTGTTACTGTGTTGTAAATATTTTTAATGTTATGTAGAAGTGATTTAACAGAGAAATTAGATTTTGTACATATTTTAAAATACCTACATATTATATTGTTAGATAATGTTTTGTGTTATAAAATACAAAGCTTATTTTAGGAAAAATTTTCAATCATGAGGGAAGGAATCCAATATATTGTATTGTACAGATTAATTTTAAGGGCAATATTGTTTTTAAGAGTTTTCTTAATTTTATGGCATACTTATATAGAGCACTCAGCTAAGAATTTTTTAATGGGTAAATTACTAAATGCGGGGTGCTTTGCAGCTTGCTTTACTTAGAAATATGCAAATACTATACATAGTTATCAACAATTTCTGTGAGATCCTCTTCTGAAGTTTACCCATGACAAGGGATTATTTGGGATAATTGGCAGCTTGGTAGCATGGAATTATTTCGAACCAAGATTGTACAGTAGATTTCAAATTAGATGTCTCCGTAAAAAAAAAACAATGAATATAAAGATCTCATTACTTATGAACAGATTGTTTTTAAAAAAACCCAGGAAGGTAATGTACAAATGGTAAAATGAAATTATATATAATTATTTTTGTGAGAGCTGTACATCAGCTGCAGCTTGGTAAGGTAAAATATAAAATGAATAATACTTAATCAGTAACACAGCAGTTTTATTACAAAATATCCTTAGTTTTCCTTCCTTTGTCCCTTCCACAGCATAGTATAAATGTGTATAAAGACAGTGTAGCAGAGATTCAACACCCGTAACTACTATTGTGATATTTAAACAATGAAAAATGTTCTTTCACAGTATATTTACACTAACTTTTAAATTTCACAAAATTTATGTCAACATAAGAAGTTTTATGTTGATTGTTCACCAGTTTGGAAGAAAATTACATCATCAGCAACTACTGCTGTTGTAGAACGAGAAATTCCATTTTCATCTTTTACTTCACCATATGTTAGTCTGCCTTGAACATAAACTCTTTGACCTTTCTTCATGAAGTTATACACAGTATCGCGAAGGTGTGGCTTAAAGACACAAACACGGTGCCAATCAGTACGCTGCACAAACTCTCCTGAAAATAAAGGTGGTGCTACATTAAATGCAATATTTTACATGCTATGTATGAAAACTTAATACACTTAAATGCTGAAAGAAAGATTTTGCTTGCTGGCTCGCTCTGTTAATTTCTGACATGTTTCAAATATTCATACTGATATTTCAAGTTCATACTGATCCTGATTCATAGTTCATACTTATCATCTTAAATTCTCATAATCAATTAATTTCAAAAAAATTTCACTTATTACATTTTTGAACACGAAACGGATTGCAACTCATCCTGAACAAAGCTGACAATTATCAAGAAACAAAATTGGAAACTTTTATAGGTTAAATTAAAAAAATACAGAGAAATAATGAAACAAGGGTCAGAAAACTTCTATCTTATAATTAGTATGGGTTACAAAGTAAACTAGCGAAACTCAAGTAATTCATTAACTTGAGTTTTTCGTTTACAAAAATTTACTAAACAGATTACAGTGTCAAGTAACTGTATAATGGTAACTGTCATATGGCATCTTCTATTTTAATGCAAAATAGTAAAAATAGAAATATAATAATGGAAATATTAATCACTGTAATTCCCCTTAGAATCTTGGTGAATAAATCAAACTAACATCAGGTAGAAAAATCAATTCAGTTCATTTCAAGGAAGTTATCGAGTATTGTGCTAGGTTTTATGGTGTTTCACTAGGAAATAATGCTAATGATTATAACAATAATGGTCCTGTCATTTCCTTTGAAGAGGTTGTTTAACTATGAAGATTTAATTAAAAGTTACAAAAGATATTTTGCAATTTTTGAAGATACACACCTGATTCATATTTGTAATTTGCATGTGTTGCAAGTGAGAAAATAACAACTGGATGTTCCTCTGTTCCACGTTTTTGCGGTTCTCCACCAACTCGACCCAATAAGGTAACAGAGTTCAATGCTTAAAGAGATGTAATGGAAATTAGAGAACAAAGAGAAACCTTCAACATCAAAATTAAATTATAACCTGGCTCATCATAACAACATACTTTTTTCTACTCTAGATGGTTCTGATTGATAAGTTGATGCCTGGCATACACTTGGAAGAATACGACATGATGCAAACCTTCCAGCAGACATTACCTTCAAAATAAAGAGTTTGTCAGAACAGTAAAAATGATTGCAAACAGAAAACCATAACCTTACTTAGTTGATCTCCATAAAATTGAAAGGATTACCCTTTGAAGAATCATGCTCCTGCACTTACAATACACAGTCCCCAAAAATGTTTATTTCACAGGAAAAGTGATGTGATCTAGAATGATAATTGCAAGGGTAATACAGTATGAGTTACAACTAATAATAATTCCAAAATCGACAAAATAAATAATTGCTTTTCTGTTTATTATTATATAATATACATACGGCTGACAGTTCAAAACGTAGTGGTGTAACACGTATTTATTTCATCTAATAATTACACTACATAAACTTCCCTTCAGACGACTCTACACTACAGCATCACTTGTCCCGCTACAATTCCGTATTTTCATATACTTAAGTTTGTACAACCTGTAAAATAAGTGTAGCCAATGTATTGAAAATATAACCCACAATTAACACAAAGTTAGAACTATTCATGCATTCATTATTCATTGCTTTTTATACGCAGTAAAAATATATTTTCATGCAGATATTTTAAGTGGCCTATAATATCAATTGAAATCGACTTAAATTCAGTATCGTATAATTATTACATTAGAATTTTTGGTAGACTTGAAATGAAACAAAGCTGCCAACAGTTCAAAAGTTAATTCCAAACAAGAATTTCTTTTGATTTTACCGCTGTTCAGGCGTAAATGTTAATTTTATCATTCATGGCTCACATTTTTTGGCTAAATATTTTATTCTTTATTTGGTTATTGCGAAAATTGAAGTTTATAAACAAAATATTTAATTGATACTTCACGCAAATATTGCACACTTTGCGAAAGAAACAAGTTCGGCGCCGGCTGCTTGAAGCGGACTGCCCCTAATTATTCAAAATCATTGATATTTGACTGATATTAAGCGAATAGTACGTGAAGTTTGGACAAGTGGTTGAGTTTGTTGATATTCTTTTGCGTTTTTAGAATGAAATCGTTTCTCAAGAAATAAGTGATAACTAAAACGAAGATTCGTGTCTTAACATACCTCTGCTTAAAAGTCGCGTTTAGTAAGTCTTTTTGACAATAAATTTTTGGATCAAAAAATTTATTTTATATTTAAATGTTTTTATCCATGTGGTTTCATACCTTGCACGGTAACAATAAAAAAATTTACTAATGATAACTTAGTGAGGCGTGATTTGAAGGGTTATGTTACTGTGCTCCTATGTGTCCATTAATACTTCCTGCAACATCAAATTAATGATGTACTTATAATTTTTTTTATTTACATTCTGGATCGTTCATATTTTTAAATGTGCAACACCTGTTTATTGGAATGATTTTCTTTACTCCACAGTTCTTGAATGAGAACATTTTCTGACACACGAGTTTTTCTAAAAAACAAAGTTGTGTAGTGTTTATTCTGTCTGAAAATTTGGAAAAGTCTTTGTAGACCTGTGAACCTCTTTGTAGTCATATATCTTTAGTCTCCAAACCATATTTTAGTTCAATACAATTTTTTTAAAATTTCTTTTAGACGAGACTTAATATTAAAACTACTTAATTTTTTATTCTGTAATCAAATGTATTTTTTAAATCCTTTCAATGAAGGTATTAAAGCAAACGGGAAAATTGTGTTTTATTGAAACAGAAAAATTAACTTAATGCATGACACTAAGCTTAATGAAAATAATGTTATGAAACTATACTTTTTAAAAAAAAATTCTTTTTTTGGAATCTAATTAACGAATTTCACAAAAAAGCAATGAGAGAATGTGAAGTACTGCTAATTAGGAGTAGTTGTTAGTAATTACTATAACATGAGGTGAATTTTCACTCATCACAGTAATGTGAATAAAGCAAAGAGGAAACAATTCCATTCAAATTATTTATATAAATTACTGTAACATTCTCAATCAGAAAGTATATGTTCTCAATTGTACAGATCAAATTGTTGGTTGAAGCAAAATTACTCTGTAGAGCATGTTAGCAGATTATTACCGGTATAAAAAAATGTTTTACATTAAAATGCAACAATACCTTGACATAATAATAAATAATTTAACAATACATTGAATCATGAATCTCTATGAATGAAATTGAATATCTGCCTGTGTTTCAAAATAGCTGCATTTAATAATCTTATATGCCTTTTGTAATGATCTAAAACTAATTTAATTGTTTTTATGATTTTTGTCTGGAGTAATCTGAGAAGTAGTTGAATTAATTTCAATGTGATTTTCACTGGAAGATAAAAGATAAAAAGTATTTTCTTGTGCGTAACTTAAGCTACTTTTTCCTAAATTACAGTCAACTCCAGTTATAGTGAACTTCTGGGGAATAACATTTTTGGTTCACTATATCCGACGTTGCCAAAATTAAATAGAATTTCTCTATAACAATTGATTTTATAATTACAGAAAGGAAGCAAACTACATTAACATCATGAACTGAAAATACTAATATGTTTGTGTGTGCTCAAAAAATCAATTATTTTCAATTGTTTGCTTCATACAGTTTTCATTACAAATTTCTCTAGATTTCTCCAGAGTTTGTGCTCTCTCCATACTTGATTCTGCCTTGTATCTTAATGCAGTCTTGACACCCTTCAATGCCTTTTGCACTGTTGGAACACCATCCTATTCTTTGAAGGCCCTTTTACTTGCCTAATAATATACGAGATGCTTTCTGTAGCGGGGTGGCACAAGCGGCTAATGAAACTGATCGCTTTCCTGCATTGCTCGGTGAATATCACCAGCCTGTGGCAGTTGTGTGCTTCCTGTCGCCTACATAGAACTCAACGTGCTTTGTTCCGCAGAATTTTAAGTAACACCAAGCCTGAAACTGAAGCGAGTAATTGCGCATCGCTGCCACCAGTTGTAGCCCACGCAGGAATGGCTTTTTTCTGCAGTGAAACAGTGGCATAAGGTCATCAGTAAGGTCCCCATTCTGGGTTCACTACCTTCAGGTCAGGGGAGACTTCGATTATTACTTTTGGTCAATGATATTTTTTTCAAGTTGTGTAATGTTGGAATATGTGGCACTGAGGCATTATATTATTTTCCAAGAAGGAATTAATTTCCAGGACATTGTCTTTCCTATGTTCACTATAATTGAGGTTCAGGTTCTCTATAACCGAATCTTCTTACGCTTATTTGTAATGTAAGTGAAATGGGACTAATGACTTAAGTTGACTGTGTTATTTTCTCTTAAATAAAGGAGAATGTTTGTGTGTGTTTTTTTTATTACAAATGTACTGTTTTATTCAGATCATGTGACATTTAAAACAAGAAAAAAGTCTGTTAGCAGGAGACTTCATAAAAATTACTTTTATCCCCCTCTCTTAAACATTAGAGTAAAATGTAAGCGTGCACTTTCAGTTTTTCATGAATATTTTGAAAAATGTTGAGTAAATTGACTCAAGTGAATTCAAACCTCTTTAAAGGCCATGAAATGCCCTACCAAATGCATTTTATGGGCTTTAAATGGGAATAATTTTGATTCATTTCAATGATATGATTAGAATTTGAGGAATTAAAAGGTCCAAAATGTTACTGAAAGTTTGCGGGAAGCATGAGACAATACATCTATTGACAGCTGCCCATAGCATTGATGGTGGTGAAATGATAACCATAGCAACTTGGTGGGGCTGGGCAGGGCAGGGCATGGCAGGTGACACAAAACAAGGTGGGTGAAGATGGACAAGGAGAAGCTGGGCGGATGGAAGGGGCTAGGTGAAATTGAGCGGGTTGTTGAAAATTCAGGGCAGGGCACTTGTGGTGGGTGAGGATGGGGCATGAAGGGTAGGGTGGGGATACCAAGTAATTGAAAAATAATGAGTGCACCTTTCAGAAAATGTTTCTCTTTTTCTTATGTCAAGCTCAATTACAAATAGTCATTGTTGTCAAGTAGTAGTCCAAATGAGCCATGGTCCAGGGTGCCATATAGTTCAAATTAGAATATTTCTAATTTTTTATAATGATTTGTAGGAAGAGTGGATTATGATAATAAATTATTGATTGACACCATACAAATTTCTGTACTGTAACAAACTATAATATACTATTTGTATTCTTAATGTAATTAAACCAAAAAAATCAACAAAAGTAAAGGAAAAAATTCAAGCATATCTTGGTTAATTGTTTCATGAACTTTGGAATCAAAGCAAAAATTAGATTTAAAGTACGTATTTCAAATTCAAGTATTTATATACTGCCCAGCTCTGACTATATTAAATTGAATTCAAGTAGCAACTAGCATTTTTGTCAAGATTTGATAAGAAAACATTCAATTCTGTGTAATAAAAATTAGTTGCAACACCAAATGATCTATAGATTTTAGCTATTATCCATTATCATGGCAGGAATCAATCTTTTGTAGATGTCAAGGAATCAAATTTCTGGCGTGAGATCACGGAGAACAATTATTTGAATATGTAGGCACCCAGATGAGAAGGGGGCTCAAGCTAGGGCATCTTGCTCCAGGCCCCGACGTAGGGTTTCAATGAATCAAATGTTTTTTTTAAATCACTTATTTAGATCATTCTTATAACTTGTTAAAGTAAATATTTATTTTGTTATGTTTCTTTCAAAGAACTAAGAATTAGGAAACATGTTCAGAAATGTGGGTGTAAATAATAGTTTTGTAGCTAAAAACTTTATTCAGAGTTATTATAATTTCAAAAAACTATATTTGAAGATCAATGTAACAATGATAGGCTTTTACTGATTAGTCTTAGGGTTTATGTTTGTGTGTAAAAACACAAGCTTGGCAGCCTTTTCTGACCCTCAACCAGGCGTTCAAGGTGAATCACACTCCTCCCCAGATGAAGGGGGAGGTTGCTTCACCACGCCTTCTAATTAAGCCCTTTCCTGCTTGTGTGCATATGAGCGGTCTGTGGTTTAGCAATGCCCGCAGTTTTTTCTTGCACACATCTCACACTTTTTTGTTCTACATTCTAAGTGTATGGTATCTTTCTTTCGTAAACTTTTTGAAAACTCAGCATATGTAAAATGCAGTTTTCATGCAATAGCACTTATGAAGATATTTACAGATGCATCACAAAGGTAAATAAAGATTAATATGGTCCAGAGATTCTTAAAACTCTGAGAATGATTAAGATTTAAAAATTAATCATCATTCATCAATTATTTTAAATAGATTTTTCAAATTTATTTATATATTTTTTAAATCATAAGTTGTAGAAGCTGCAATTGTAAAGATACATGAAAGTGCTCCAGGGTGTCAGTATGGTGTGCTAGTGACCTCATTGCCAGTTGCTTTTGAGGAACTCCAGGTAATACCAGTTTTCTGTCTATCTAAATATCACTGCAGCTAATAAGTACAACTTAGTAAAATATAAATATTAGTTTTTATGTTTAGTTGTTTAATGAATAAATTCAACAATTGAATATTTTTTCACCTAACAATTGCTGATTGTCTTTAAAAATAAGCAAGAATAAGAAATCAAACTGTGCAATACACGTTAAAAAAAAACAACAACAACAAAAAAAATAATAATAATAATAATAATAATAATAATAATAATAAAAACAAACTTCGAGTAATTGCATCTTAAAACATGTATTGGAAATAAACAGAGACCACTAATCTTGAATAATACACTGGAATGAATAAAACTAACTAAGGTGTAAGAAACATCATGTTATGGATTTAAATAAAAAGAATTTTTAAAAAGTCTTAATATTTAGAAACCCTGAATTTTTTTTTTATTCAAAACAAATTAATTTTGATATTTTGGACCACATATTGATGGAAATCAATGAGAGATTTCACTATTTTGAAAAAATTAAATCTGTTTGCCTTGCTAATAGCATTCAAGCTTGAAGCCTCAACATTTTCAAACATTTTTCAAAAATGGCTCCAATTTTTTGACAACTGAGATTAACAATTATACATTTGGTTTCACAATTAGGGAAACAGTAGTTGTTATTGGTGGAGTAAATGACATTGATCAAGGTTCCAAAATTCATGTACAAGAAAACTTTAGAAAACTCAATGAGGTCACCAAGAAAACAAATGTAATTATGACGACCCTGCTACTCAGACATGACACCACAAAACACAACATTCAAATCCACCAAACAAACAAGGAAATCATGTTCCTTGTTAGAAACACGCGAATTAAAATTGCAGACTTTGGATCTTTGGACAGAACAGATTTTACTCATCATGGTCTGCATCTTTCCATAAAAGGGAAATGCAATCTTTTTGCACTCCTCACGTCACTCATCTCTCTACTTTCTTCCATGACACAAACATACAAATCTGCCATCTCTATCACTCTCACCCCTTCACACCCACCTAAACTTCATTATCTCCTTTTAGTCACTCCTGGACGTAGGCAATTGTCCCAATCCCTTGCTTCCATTGGGCTTTCCACACCTTGTCAACTTTCCCAAATGTTTGCTTCCATTGTGGCTTCCACAACATCACCACAACAACAACACATTGCTTCTTCTTACAACTTCAGGCAAACACTTAAGAAGAAAACGACACCCCTTAACTTTTAGCAATTAAAACAACACTCCTGTGATAGAAATTTTAAAAAAGATGTGTCCTCAATGTACTTTACCAAAATATTCAATATATTCATAACAAAGTTGAACAGCTTGAGACAGTAATAGAAGAAACTATTATACATGTAGGAGTTATTACTGAACATGGTCTTAAGTATAATAAAATTAATACAGTTAATTTCTGCAACCATAAACTTCTTGCATGTTTCTGTAGAGAATTCAATAAAAGTCTTGGTGTTGCAATAATTGTGCAGGATAATTTAATTTGCAAATCATTAGACTGGATTAGAGACTTGAGTATTGAAATGACTTTTGAAGTAGCACAAGGAAAGGAAACCAAAATCATAGTCATTTATAGATTCCCAAATTCTTGTGTTATTGACTTTCTACTCAGGTGAAGTAAATTAACTCCTAGGAAAACCCTTAACTAAACTCTTAGGAAACCACAATTGTAAGTTAATTATTTTGGGAGATCTGAACACTAATATTGCACATAATGAACTACATGATTTACTGAAGAGCTTCAATCTTCATGATGTGGAGTTAGGGCTCACATGTGTTACAACCCAATCCAGCTCTACCATAAACCACATCATTACAAACATTGAAATGAATAAATACTCTTCTCATAAAAATTATTTTCATCTCTCGGATCACACTGCACAAAAAAATTGAGATAATTAATTGCCCCATTAGCCTTGAACTACCTAAATACTCTTTCTCCCGTGACACAAGTGATACTAAACTTGATTTGCTAAATGAATGTCTCTTAAAAGAGGAATGGACTGAAGTACTCAATAGAACTGATATCAATGAGAAATAATAACTATAACAATAACAACAACAACAACAATAATAATAATAACAATAACAACAACAACAACAATAATAATAATAATATTTTATTGCTTATAGTCTTACAGATAGTATCAAGCAGTCTGTCAAGAAATTATTTAAAATTACACTAAGTTAATTACATTTTTTTACTACATTCTCTTACAGTAATAAATTAACAAATTTATATTATCTTGATAAATTATATGTTAAAAATATATAAAGTTTACTTCATAACTTACATGATTAATAAAGCATGCAAGTGCTCACAATAAACATTAATATAATTTACATTTTAATTATACAAAGTCACATTATTAAATTAATAATAACATTAATAATGCATTGTATTAAGAAACTAGCAGATTATGATACAGTGAAAAAACAACAACTTACAATTAGTGTAATTCACATTATCTTACAGTAATAGTTTAACAAACTTACAATAACTTGAATATATTAGGTGTTAATAATAATTGTAAGTGCTTACAATATCCTGATATAATTACAATATTTACTATATTATTAAATAGTAC